>CM076412.1:1181321-1299489 GCA_038363315.1 Mugilogobius chulae
AGAGAGAACATAGAATCTCTGCTTTCAACAAAGATGTCAGAAGTTTGTGCTTCTTCAAAAGTCTTACAGTAAATGTTCTGAACACTTGAGTCATTCAGTTTAGTCACAAATAGTGTTATGTTTGGAAACACATCTTTTCTTTTTGCCTTGTAGTTCTCTAGTTAACTTGGTAACGGCACAAACCTGATTGTTCCAAGATGAGCACAGCGTTGTTCTCCAGCTCCAGTTTGAGTTTGTGTCCCAAAACTCTTCTGACTGCTGTCGCCTCCACAAAGAAACAACCTGGAAACAACACCGAACAAACAACTACAAGCTGTGAGTTGAATAGGACTTTTGGTTGAAAGAATAGAGATCTTAAAGTATATGATGTCATTTCAGTTTTCCAAAGCTCTGTCACCAAACAGCAAGACCCGAAGGAAAGCAACGCTGGCTGGCTCACTGATCATGGAGGTGCAGCCTTTTTAATATTAGTAATACTCTTGAATCATGTTCTTCACAGAACACAAATACACAGATGTTTTTCTCTATTCTTTAACACTTTTATTTTTTGTCTGTGTACAGCTCCTTCCTTAAACCGACAAAGCTTCAAGAGCCAATCAAATGTTTCCATTGAGAGAAAGTCGTCCAATGATTGTGGATACAGAGGGTCCTTCTGTTCTCAAACTGTCAGCTTTTCAACATCACAATCGCCAAATCAGTCTCAACTCTGAAACTTGTGTACAGAGCCACAGTAGAGCTGCATAAGACATGGTCAAAGTAACTCCTTCAACTCAACTCAAACCATCAGAATCCAGATCTTTCCTACTGGCATTCAGGAAGTGATGAAAAAGTGTTTGATCTCAATCTGGACACAGAAAAGATCCCCATTCCCATTAGTGAAGACATGGAAGCAGTGATGAAAAGAGCTTCTCCAGAGATGAAGCTCACAGGTAACCCTGCTAAAGCCACACACAAGAGTCATTTAGTCAGAGAATAGACTTTCAAATGAAAGACTTCTAAGAACACATTTTAATGTAATTTCAATCAATCAACACCACTGTAGATTGATTACGAGGAAAAGAAAGTTTGCTTTACTACTCAGACATAATTGACTTTATTTCGATGTAAAACACCTTGTTCTTGTTGTTTTTTACAGATCTATTATGCACTCTGCTCCTTCAGTGTCTGAGCGTTTGACCAATCAGAGACTGTGCTTCAGGACATGAATGACAAACGCTGGTTCAGAGAAGCTTCAAACTACATCCACAAATCCAAATAGACACAAAAGAAAGACAGTACATAAAGTTTGGCTGACACAGAACAACCAGCAGGCTTGTAAAAGTGAATAAAAACAAGCCCAAAGCTCTTCTCTCGCTCGTTTTCTTGGCTTTTTCTTTCCAACCAATATCAGGCAAAGCTGTTATGTATTTCTCTATTGCTCTTCTGTTTATGTTCATTTTTGAACTGACTTTTAGTTTGTTAACACTTTGAAAATGTAGATGGGTTTGTGACAGTGGAATGTAACATTGGAGGTAATAAGATAAGAGATGGTTTAAAAGAAAATGCAAAAAGAAACCCACACCCACACACTTGAGACGTCACACAGGTTTCATTGTCATGTGAATCAGTTTGTTATGGTTGAACATGTAAGAATTAATTTATAAATGTATTATTTTTAGTTTCACTTTTTTTTTGTAACGCAAATGTAGTTTAGCTTAAAACTACATTGCCTTGAATGGAATTTTAAGATCATAAAACATACATAAAATACCTAAAGAAAATACATTATAAATAAAAAGATATTAAATTGATTAAATGCCTGAAATCCATATTAACATTTCTCAGGCAAATATTTACATCTTGTCTTCTCAATCTGATCTTTATGAAAAACTTTGAGGATATAATCTCTTATGAGGGAGTTAGTGACACATGAGTTGAGTAAACAATTTCCTATAAACTTACTAAACTTGAAATGGGTCCATTTTACAACATCGACAGCAAGATTTCTCATGACTGGAGTAACATATTCCAGTCATTTCCCATGACTGGAATATATTTATTCTTGTTTTACCATATTTATGAGAAAAATCTGAATTCAAAGTTTTGTCAAATGTTTCCTGCATCCATAAAGTGAGCAATTGTCCAAATTCCTTTTAAGAACTACTTCTCAAGAAAAAAATATTTTCTATTTACAATTGCGGAACCTTTCAACCATTTAATCTTTAACATACCATTCATAATATCAAAGTTGATTGCATTCATTCCTCCATCTCTAAATGACCTCATTAAGTCTCTCTCTCTCTCTCTCTCTCTCTCTCTCTCTCTCTCTCTCTCTCTCTCTCTATATTATATATATTATATATATATGAATTCTTTCATCTTTGACATAAAAAGGGGCCATGTCATTTAAACTTTGAAGGTTAGAAGAAGAGTTTTAATTTGACTCTAGACTCAACAGGAAGCCAGTGAAGATCTTTTAGTACTGGGGTAATGTGCAAAGTCATTCACAGACTGTAGTGTAGTGTCAGTTACATTCTAGTGACAGTAATACAAATGTATTACTGTATTTTTTATATACCTATTATCTAATATAAATGTTTTACAGTAACTTGCCTAGCACTGTGTATACTACATTATATGTTAGCACATGACAATAATATTTCTGCGTGCTTTGAGTGCATTTTTTATTGCCAGATTTTTTTTCTTTTGTGCTGAATTAAAACATTTAACCAACGTTAGTTATATTTTGTTACTTAATTAATAATAACAATATATATTTAGCGTACTTGACATTTATAGACCTTAGTGTTTTTTAACAATCGTTCTCGTAGTGTATTTTGGACAATAAAGTGTTAATTCTTGAGCCATGCTGATGACACTCTGAGCCTCATCCGGCAACACACCGGTGGCGTGGATCCGCTTGGAGCGTGTTAGCTTGTGAAGTCTCTCGGCTAGCTAATGATTGACACTGAAAGGTCGTAATAAAGTTTTCTACAACTGTGACTGCGCATCACTTCTCAAGGTCAGAAATAACCACAATGTGCATTTTTATTACACACACGCACATTACGACTTTAGACCAGAATCTGAGCGGAAACATTTACAAAACAGCTAAGGCTAGCGCTAGCTAAACATACACAACAACACAAGTATGACAGCTGCTAGCTGCTAACTCACAACTTTCAGACTAACTACTGACTACGACTAGTGTCATTATCTCCAGCTTAATAACAACCACTAAAACAGTGCTTTTGATGTCATAAGACAAACGACTTGAACAAAACTAGTTAGCATACAAAATTTCTCTATTTTTAATCAGATTGTTCCTCACAGTTACAACTTGGCTCTTAAATGTGCACTATGTAACTTTTCAGGTCCATGGTGTCTTCATGGAGATGTAAAGGCTTAGTGTAAAAAGTTCCCCAGTATCAAAATAATTTGTTAATGTCTAATGTTAATAAATAACTTATTTTCAATGTGATGAGGAGTCACACTCTCCACAGATCAGTGACAGAGTGACAAGATTTTCAAAATTACAAACTATGACACAGAATAGCATTGCTTTGGACTATTTATGAAATTAAATACTTTTATTTGTTTGATTTAGACAGAGCAGAGAGATCAGATTTAGTCACAAACTACAGCATTTGGAATATAGTTTCCTTTTTTGGTGGAAAAGTCAAAGCTTCCCTTCATGCAACAAAAAAGTCAGCTAGGCCTTCTTCTTTCTTTAGTGTTGGCCAGGGTCTAAATAGTTGGAAAAAAAAATTGACAATTGGAACATTTCTTTGTAGAACTGGGATAAATCTGCAGACTCTTGGGTAATAGAAATGGAGACTTAGGTAATGTTTATTAAGAACAATATACAATTACATTAGGCACAGTGGCAGAGATGCTTGTAGCAGATTCCAGCTTTGCATCTAATTTCCATAATCCTGGGGAGGTTACTTTGTCACGATTACTTAATTACACATGTTATGGAATCTTTAGGCATTGATTCTATCTTTATGTTACTCTGCCTTTGATGTCTGTGAAGTCACAAGGGAAACTCATAGACAGTAGGCCACTGATGTGAAAACAGGAAATGCTAATGTTTCTCACACCTCGAGAGTGAGAGCCTTTGTCCTAAATGACGAATCTTTCTGTTGGTAACATGTTAACTAACCTTTTGTCTCCCTACTGACATATGGCTTAACACTCATCAAGCTTTGATGTTGTCAAAGTTGTATCCTGCCCCACTCCTGACGGTGGGGCCTCCCTGCCCTTGACAGGCAAGGGGTAAGAGCACTTGGGCAGACCACGGAGCAAGCACAGAGACTAGGGAGATGAGGATGGAGAAAGCTGGGAGAGGAGACCCCTGAATGAAACACTGAGAAAGCAGGCCTTAGCTCATGTAATAGTATGAGCTAAGGTACAATGGACTGAAGAAGCTGAAAAGGAGAGAAACCTCCATTTGAACAATATGGACTGAGCCAGAGGTGGGAGTAAGTCACTTAGATGCAAGTCACAAGTAAGTCTCAAGTCATCACGTCCAAGTCACAAGTAAGTCCAAGTCAGTGGGTCTTCAGGGTCAAGTAAGTCAAGTCAAGTCTTAGCTTTTTGTCAAGTAAGTCAAGTCAAGTCATCAGCTTGGCATCAAGTCATGGCAAGTCATTACATTTTTAAAGCCAAATTTTAATGGCTACTCAACTAAACGGCTTTGGCGCATTTTAAAATAAAACATTTTACATTTAACTACAAAGTCAACTACACCATTTTGTAAAAATAGAAAGTTAAAAGCATACTTTGGGACATTCTGGATGAGGATGAATAATTTTGCAGTGTCAAAAAATACAGCTAAAGCAGTGCTTCTTTTTTGCCATGCTGCCCTTGGGATGGAAAAAATATCCTTTGCCCTGTAAAAAAGTTAAGGTTAAGGTATACTTTATTGTCCCCGTAGGGAAATTTGTCCTCTGCATTTGACCCATCCTTCAATGCCTCTGGGGCATCTCCTCAGGAGCAGTGATCGCCACAGTGCAGCGCTCGGGGACCCATCTCCGGGTGTTGTTGCTAGGCTTGGTCAGGACTACCGTAGCTGGAGGATTTTACCCTAACATGCATGTTATTGGTTGGTGGGGGAAACCGGAGTGCCCGGAGAAAACCCACCCAGACACGGGGAGGAACATGCAAACTCCACACAGAAAGGCCCGGCCCGTGCGGGAATCGAACCCGCGACCTTCTTGCTGTGAGGCAAGAGCGCTAACCGCTCAGCCACCGTGCCGCCATGGTAATTAAAAGGTTGTCAGTCACTCTCGTCAACTTTTCGGATTTCTTAAACGAGTTCAGAGCATAAAAATGGCTCTGTCCACAACACAAAAAAAGAAAATGTAAGTCCTGTTGCTTTCATTTAACCATTGTTCATTGTGTTGTGAAAATGTGCAATTTATTATGCTGTGTCTCTTATTTCTTCTTATTATATTTATTTATGTATTTATTTATTTAGGGACAACACTTGTTATTGCAAATTTCATGGAAATATCTTAAGTCAAAGTGGCTCCTTTACTGAGGTAAAAGACAGAGTTACGACTGTTAAGGGCATTTGCTTGTGAAAGAAGGCCATTAAAGGTGTGAAAGAGAACTACAAGTTTTTCTTGTTTGTTAGCTTATTGGGCAAGTCAAATGCATGAGTCTTTGGGGGATGATGAGTCTGATTTAATGAGTGAACAAAAATACGCTTTACTACAGTTTAAAATTATTTTTCTAGGCAGAAACTTTAGGCGGGCCACACATTTTTTTTCGCGGGCCGGATTGGCCCGCGGGCCGCCATTTGACGTTCACTGCGAGAGGCTTTTAAAACAACACAGACTTCACAAACTTGGATCAGCTTGTCTGAACTCATGTTTAGTATAACTTTTACATCTCCTGTGTCTTGAGACAGTGAATTAAATGCTCCGTAACGTCCCGTCAAATTCCGCGCGCGCCCCATTAAAATGAATGGCAATTTTCAGTAAAGGCGAAAACAATCATAACTCCGTGAATCTGAGGTCAATCTTCGTGAAATAAAAAGTGGCTGAAAGCTTGTGAGTAGTAGAGTGTCGCTGTGGACTTCAAAACAATCACAGGGCTCAGGATTTCTTTGTTTTAGCTTCATTAGGCGGGATCAGCCAGGTTACAGCACAGCAGGTTTACGCACATGCGGCGGTCTCTCCCTCATGTCGGCGAGAGGGAAAGAGAGGCGCGTGTGGAGGCGCAAATGTTTCTGAATGAGCCAAAGAGCCGCACAAGTCATACACAAGTCATGTCAAGTAAAGAGTCACAAGTCAAGTCAAGTCTCAAGTCACTAATGTCCAAGTCACAAGTCAAGTCAAGTCTTTGGGGATCATAGGGCAAGTAAGTCACAAGTCATGAAAAGTGCGACTCGAGTCTGACTCGAGTCAAGTCATGTGACTCGAGTCTCCCACCTCTGGACTGAGCTCTCTCTTACAGCAACAATGAACTCTCTGGACTATCGATTATGCACGATTATACTTTGTAAATAAATAATACTTTTTTGAGCTTGGACAACTCTCAGCTATTCATTTTTCTACATGAATACCAAATTAATCCACAACACACATTTCTTTCATCACTAATCACAGTAATCACAAAAATCTATTCACGAAGGCAAACAGGTAATCGACCCTGCAGTGCATCTTTAAGCTCAAATAATGTAAACAAGTAAATAGGTAGGCTAGGTTTATTTGTAAGTTCCTTTTAGCCAGTCTGTCGTAAAAGTAAATTATAATACAAAGGTTATGCAAAAACTGGAGTGATTAATTTAACATTTTATTATTCTGTCTGTTCACAGCAGAGGGAAACCTTCCAGGAAACATGAGTCAAAATAGGTAATTAAATGTAGTTATAAATGTAGTGTAGAAAAATTAATTCTTCAAAATGTCATGTTGTGTGTGTGTTCTAGAATCTACATGGACTACAATGCCACGACCCCTTTGGATCCAGAGGTGATAAAGGCCATTGATGAGGCTCTTACTGACGCCTGGGGAAACCCGAGCAGCACGTACACAGCAGGTGAGACGAAACAACACAAACATTATTCAAACAAACATCTGACGTGATCTGTTTGACCAGGTGTTAAAGCCAAAACCATCATCAATGAGTCCAGAGAAAATGTAGCACGGATGGTCGGAGGAAAAGCAGAAGACATCATATTTACTTCAGGAGGAACAGAGGTGCCACAGTATTATTTATACAGTTACCAAAGCGTTTGATCATGGCGGCACAAAGCTTTTCATTAAAGTGACACTGTGTTACTTTTTAGAGTTGAACACCAATTTTTTAATCCCATTGAAATAG
The DNA here is from genome assembly GCA_038363315.1 of Mugilogobius chulae. Lineage (NCBI taxonomy): Eukaryota > Metazoa > Chordata > Actinopteri > Gobiiformes > Gobiidae > Mugilogobius > Mugilogobius chulae. The sequence goes on from CM076412.1 coordinate 1,188,633, forward strand.
AAAGTGAGTTTGTTTGGTGCGATATTCATAATGTTTTTAGTCCAATAAAAACTTAAAAAAAAAGGCTACAAAGTGACAAACCAATGTACAATTACATTAAGCACAATGGCAGAGAGGCTTGTAGCAGATTCCACCTTAAAGGAGGGGTTCTCAAATTTTTCAGACCGGGACCTGCATAATCACCATGCCAGGAACTTGTGACCCTCAAAAATGTAATTGACGTTTGTAATATATTCAAGTTGCATAAAAGGTAGTTTTATTTGTACTTAGATGAGCAGTTTTATGAGCTGATTAAATCAAAAGTCCGAAAAATGAAAGTGGATCTTGAAATCATCTCACTCATCTCAGATTTTGCTTCACGACTCACACTTTGGGAAGCACTGCCTTCAAGTGTGTTTAACTGGATGGGCAACCTATTTAATAAAGACGGGGACGATTCACTAAAGTCACGATCGATTCAGTTTTCGATTTTGTAGCGACAATTTTCGATTTTGTTTGATTTTGTTAATTAATCTATATAAACTTTTGTTTGTGAACTTGTGTTTTTATGAGCATTTGAACAGCAAAAAGGTATATTTAGTGTAAATATTTAGAGTCGTTAACCCATCAGTTGTTAACAAAACATACATAATAATGCACATTCAGTTAGGTCTTGCACAAGTTCACACTTTGTTTCTTCAAACATTGTGACTGTCCTTGTATTATTGTTTGTATTATACAAATACAGAGTGTGTGTGTTTAATCAGAGGCTGTACGAGCAAAACTGATCCGATTCTGGCCTTTCGATTCGATCTCTGCAACTTCGATCGATTTTTTAAGTTTTCTATCGATTTTCCATCCATACTATGAACTAGAACACAGTTATTCTCTCTGTGTGTCAGTCTCTAATTTCTAAATGATTTTTGAACAAGCTAAGGACTAAAAATGGAAATAAACAATTAAACTAAATGATATCGGCCCAAACTGGAAAATCATTGCTGATGCCGTTATAGCACTCATTCATTCTGTTTTATTCAAGCATTCAAACTATTATTAAAGCATACCTGTTTAGCAGTTTAATGTTCTCATTTGACTTTCTTTTGTTCCTGTTGTGCAGGCCAACAACATGGTGATCCAGTGTGCAGTGGAGCACTTCAGGAGGAACTGTGATGCTGCTGAACAAAATGGCTGTCCAGGCCTCCCACATCTCATCAGCTCCAATGTGGAGCACGACTCAGTCAAACTAGTGCTGGAGCATCTGCAGAGGGAGGGCAAGGCAGGTACGCACAACACACTGTCTCTGGAACTATTCACACACGTCTGGTTTTGTCTTTCAAAATGTTAGGAACATTTTTTGAAAGTGGGGAATTTATCTTTTCTTGGAAAAGCAATCATATGACTTTAAAATAACAATAAAGGTTCAGACTTGTTTCATACAAAGTTGGAATTTTGCGACTCACTTTTACCTTTTTTCAACATAAAAGAGCTTTTATTACATCTAGGTTTGATTACAGCATAGCCTTATACATTTATAATTCTCATAAATGTCTTTAAATTGTGCAGAACTCAGTGGCAAGGGTAAAATTTAAAAACTAAAAGTTTAAAGAGAAACTAAATGCAAAATAAACTTTTTTCACTGTCAAACTGTGTTTATGGGGGCTAGTCTAAAAAACACATTTATAACTATAAAAGTATTTAGTACTATGAAAGAACTATAAAACTTATAAAAGTCTGTAAAATATTTGAATAACTTTGTTGTATAAAGCTGCAGAAACAGGTTTATTGGCTAATCAGGCCAGTAAAATAACTGGTACAGTGCAAACGTCCCTGTCTGAACTTTACAGTCGCTCAATGCTGAGAAAGGCAACTCAGATCACTGAGGACTCCTCTCATCCACTCTATAACACATTTCAACTGTTACCATCAGGCAGGCGCTATAAGGTCCATTGGCCCGCAGGAACTTGTATAAAAAATCATTTGTTCCAAATGCCATTGCTTCATTGAACAGTCATAAACGAGCCCAGGGAACAGAACTGTTGTCTCATGTATTGTGATGTTTTTATTTGTGCTATTTTATGAATGAGCTGTGGATGAATGTGTTGAGCTTTGTCAAAGACAAATTTCTGCCACATGTTGGGGCACACAATAAAGTTTTTCTATTCTATTTCTATTCTATTCTAACAGGACTGCGTGGGTCGTGCATGTGCATTGTTACAAATATAGAAGTCTACATACTGCAGATGTATAGTTATTGACTGTGTTTAGTGACTTTTAATGCTTATTAAAGCAGTTGAAGTCCTATAAATGTCTTAAAATGATATTTTAGGATATTTCTAACATAGAATTAAAGTTCTCAAATTAAGAAAATCTTGTGATGAGCAGAATATTAAATAAAAATGTAGGTCTGTATGCCCATGACTGACCACAGAGCTGATTAAACCCAAAGATATTTTCTAACTTTTGATATTAATTTTTTTCGGAATCACTATGGGTTTATAACGAAAGCATGTACAAACTAATGATGACAGAACACAAACTCACTGCTCCTCTTTAAGTTGCTCCTCAGATCCTGAAAGCAGCTTATGTAATCTGTTGTTGTGTTTTTTTCCACAGATGCCACCTTTGTCCCGGTGTCTACGGTGACGGGCCGCGTGGAGGTGGCTGATGTCATGGCTGCTCTGCGTCCCAACACATGTCTGGTTTCCATTATGCTGGCTAACAATGAGACTGGGTCATCATGGTGAGAAGAGATCATCACTTGTAAAGAGCTTTTATGTTCACGCTCAGTTAGCTCCTCTCTCAGCTGAAACCTTAGCGCGCATCACGTGTTCTGTCTTTCCTAAACATGACCTGAAGTGAAGATATTCTGGTGGTTCATATTGGATTTTACGTGATTAAAGGAGACTCATTGTGTTTAAGAAGAAACTATAACATATAAAGACCAATAATTCACATTTTCTTTGTTTTGAAACACAAAAATCTTCCAAACGGCTTAGAAATAGAAGCAGGATCCGTCTTGTTCAAAACTGCAGAGTTGAAAATTTGAATAAAATAGGAGTAGAACTAGACGTATCAGCAAATCGTGTTGTAAATACTTCCAAATCTTGCTCAGTCTAAGATGGCAAAAAATGGCTGCTGAATTTTCTTGAATTTGCTGTTAAAGGAAATATAATTGGAACAAGCGCCCCTTTGAAGTTATGTGTCTCATTTAACTCTATGGATGAAGTGGATTAAACAGTAAAACATTGCAGGAGCTTTTGTATGTTGAGCAAACTGACCAAAAATTGAATCAATGAAATTAAAGGTAAAGGCTGATTTTTACACTGCAAACACTGTTTAGGCTATAAATCTGACAACTTCCTCTCATAAACCCTTTGACACATGGTTAATATTGACATGTTTTAATTTTGGTTACAAATATGGCTTAAAACTTCTTTTTACCAAAAACAAAATTAACTGTAGTGGTCCACCCAAACACAGCCAATCAGATTTGCTCCTCGTGAGAACTAAAATTCTTTATTATTCAATTCAGACAGTACTCAAAGCTCTCCTTTTCACAAAGTGCTGCTTTTATCATAGACTTTTTGTGGAAAACACAATGTTTTCTAAATTACAAGTTAAAAAAGTTAGTTACCCCAACTTTAAAGGGGCACTATGTAAGAAAAACAAACAAAGTGATTTCCACTTTTGAACACCAGAGGGAGCCTTTCACATGCATTTTGCCTATTAAGCATGATGCCATCTAGCGTCAATAATCCACATTCCGGCCCGTAATAAAACATTTCAAATACGTATAAATGTATCACAATTGATGTAGATTGGTTAACAGTGCTCTCTTAAGTATTCATGTTGTAAAGAATAAATATGATTTAAATGTTTGTGGACTATATGTGATAATTAAAATTCCTCTCAATCTTACACGGTGCCCCTTTAAACTCACAAAGTTATAGAATCAACTGCTTTGACCTCATTGTCATCAGATGTATCCCATTATAACTTCTTGTTTGCTGGGCAGCCCATAAAGGAGCTGTGTGGGAGAATCCGAAGTGTGAATAAGATGCGACAGCACCGGATTCTGCTGCACACAGACGCTGCTCAGGCTTTGGGTAAAATCCCAGTGAACGCTCCAGCTCTGGGGGTGGATTATCTCACTATAGTCGGACACAAGGTGAGCAGCTTTTCTTCTGGAACATATGAATTTAAAAAAGTTCATTTAAATACATTTCAATGGCCTTTCCAGTATTTTTAGGCTTCGTTACAGTTACATATGCTTCAGTCAAAGCTCATCAATATTGTCAACACTAAACTTTTCAGAATCAATCAGCACCAAAGTGGATTTAGAGAAAAGGGAAGAAACTTTGTATCACAACCCAGACATTACTTTGATTTAAAATGAAAATACATTGTTAAATATCAACCACACTGTAAATACGGGCCAAATCCACAGAAGTCAAACCAACATTACGATTTGACAAATGAGAATATCTTGTAATACTTCAATTTTTAAATGATAGTTAAAATTCCTGGAAACTGAGCATCATTTGGTGCTTTTTGACAACATATGACTGATAAATAAAGACCATAAAGATTATCACACCAAACTCAAGTCAAAAGTCATAGTCACAATGAGATTGGTATTTAAGATGCATTCTCTTGGTTTTACAGTTTTACGCCCCTCGGATCGGAGCTCTGTATGTGAACAGTCCTGGTACAAAAACTCCCTTATATCCGCTGCTTTTTGGAGGAGGACAAGAGAGAAACTTCAGACCTGGGTCAGGATTAGACTCTTACTCAACAGTACATCTTTAGAATACACTGGACTAATAACTGTTCATATGTGGCTTTCTTTTGCAGGACAGAAAACACACCCATGATTGCAGGATTAGGAAAGGTACAGTCTTTTTTTAAACAGTAAGCTATGTTTTGCATGGTGAGCTTTATTTCTCAAAAAAAAAAAAAAAATCGCTATATAAATGGCTTTTTCATTTCAAAAAGCACATTCCTGATACGAACGCCTCTCGCTCCTGTTTTTTCTTCTTTTTATGTTAATTTTGAAAGTCATCGTTTTCAGACATGTATTTCAAGGTAAGGTTGTCAAAAGTATCAAAAAACAGATACTAATTAATATTACAGGAACCCTAATGTGTAACTATTTTTAACCTTGTCATAACTGCCGTCTCTCATCACTAGTTTATTCTAACTTTTACTAAGAATGATTCCTACATGTTTGAGTGATCTTGTATTGTCCTGCAGCTGATGATTGAGAGTTTAGGAAAGCCCTGTCTTCACCTTCCACCTATCCCCGCCCACTTATCTGAATTCATTTATGATTACTGAAAGAATTCTGATTCATAGTAAAGCATGTATGGTTCAGAATTGCACATATTAATGTATACGGTAGTTACTTTACACCAATAAAATGCCACATTTAAAATCTGCTGCTTGTTACGTTAAAACTTTACAATAAAGAGGCGGGGCTTATCAGTTCTGCAGTTTTGAACAGGAAGTAAATTGAACTGTTCCTATTTCTAAATTGTTTACATCAATTTGTTTTACCAAAGAAAAAAATTCAAATGACTGATCTACATACAGTATATTATAGTTTATTTCTAATTACATAGAAAAAATGCAAAAGGTCCCCTTTAAACTGGTAATCAAACTAGATACTCATTTACACAATAACCCCTTTTCAGTGCTGGGGCTAGGCTAGTTTGGAATAGTCCTTTCTGGTTCATTTATTCTCTATGGAAAATTAGCTGAAAAGGTAAATACTAAAAACCGTGCCGTTTGTGCTAATGCTAACCTAAATTTCATTGACTTATTAATGTTAAAAAGAAACTGAACTAGCTTTTTGAAAAAACAATTTCATGTATATATATTTTTTTCAGATTCTCTACTTTATATGTAGCTTATTTTATGTGTTAGCATTTGCATTGTGCCAAAAACATGCACTCTCTGAACTCCTAGTCCTTTCCTGGTGAAGTATTTCCCTCGTATGTGAAGCTCTGAACTTGCTGCCAGTGATGATCTAGTTGAAATCCACTCTCTGCTTTTTAATTTTAAATATGGATTTATTTTAGTGCATCTCGGTAACTTCTCCATAAGGAATGAATAGAACGGGAAGGAGCTATCCACAAGCATGAGGCTAAGTGGGTCTAGCCTAGCCACATCTCTGTAATAAGGGCCCATAGAACAAAATGTTATATATTATGTTTATATAATCAGAGAGGGGAGGGGTGCCTGAGGGGGCCGGCCCTGGGGGCACGTGCAGTTTGCCCTGTGGTATGGCTGGGAGGGAGTCCTGGGGGTGGATGGTGGTCCGGGTCGCTCTCTGGGTCTGGTGGTCGTTCCTTGTGGCTCCTCAGACGTGTCCCTGGTGGCTTTCGTTTGGGTTCTCTTGCTCATGGGCGGGCGGATGGATGCCGGGGCGAGTGTGGTCTCCTTAGCCGAGGTAGCAAATAATAACAAAGACTAAACAGGATTCTGGAACAATGACATAATAAAAAGGCTGTACAACACAAACATACACAAAACACACAAGTCACACACACACTCATACACTCAGATCATGGGACCAGAGGGAGGAAGGGCGGAAAGAGAAGGGTGCCCTGTCTAGGCTACCCATGTACATGGGACACAGCCTTGGTATATAGATAGATAGATAGATAGATAGATAGATAGATAGATAGATAGAACAAAATGTTATATTTAATGAAGCATTTTAGAATAATGTTGAGATTTAGAGAGTTAAAAAAACTCTCATCAAAATTGAATTATTTTACCTAAATATAGAAGAGTTGGGTGGGATGTAACTTCAACATAATTTTGTCCCATTATTAATTCATGCTGTTTTTGCCAGGCTGCAGATCTGGTGACATCCAATCTGTCTGAGTACGAGAGTCACATGCGACGAGTCAGAAATTACTTGGAAAGCAGACTCAAGGTAAACAAATGTCCAGGGAATTGTTTAGTGATTGTAGTTCATAATGTCTATCATGAAAACCAATTTTTGAAAGAAATATGTGTAAACATTCAAATCAGTTGAATTTTTGCTCCTGACTGTTCTTCGGATTTGTTCTTACAGAAGAACACATTTTGCCAAATGCCAAAAGATCCTAAGAACAAATGTGTTTGTAAGAATGTGTTATGAATGAGGCCCACTGTTGTTAGGAATCTTTAAATTGCCAATGAAACAAGCATCATCTATATTAAAATTAGGTAGAAAAATGCCATTGCACTTGATATTACTAAGACAGTAAAAACAAACTCAAAATAAGAGACATTTAACTTAATTTAAGGCCTGAATTTACTGAAGATATTATTTAGGGTCATACATTTGTCCAGAGTGAAGCTGGCTGCACACTAGTGGAGTTTAAGATGTTTTGTGATTTTTTTTTGTTTTGTTTAAAAAGGAACAGGCCACAGACACAGTGACGTGAAAAAAAAAAAAACTTATGTTACGTATATAATATAATTTGTAATTGTCATATTTGACTGATTTATCATGATTTTAAATTGGTTTTGTGGTTTAAAGGTGCACCGTGTAACTTTTTGACCAAAAAATAAACTTGAATAAAAGCATGTTTTCCTAGTTTAGATGTGTTTGTGACACTAAAAAATGAAAGTATGTAATTTTACTATGAGCGGGATTGCATGGGCACAAAAATAACTATTATTTGGTCAAGAAGCGGGCCTCCTTTTGTTTATTCTATGGAAAAGCAGCACCTTTAGCTATATTTTTCACATGGCATAAAACTTTATTATTCCCATTAAGAATGTACTATAGAATTGGTTTATCTTCTTATTTGTGTTGAATTGTGAAGTATTTTTCACCTCCAGAAAGTTACACAGTCCACCTTTAAAATCTCTAAATCTCCAATCAAATATAAGGTAGGTCTGTGGCGCTGAGGCTCGTCTCACTCAGACCTGCGCAGACACATACACAGTGAACAGGGTGCGTTCATGCAGCGCAGGCACTCACTGTTTCTCCACAAAAGTGATAAAACATGTTTTAGTTGTACTTTTTTCGAATGTCTTCCCATAGTCAAAAAAATAATAATTATGCTACTACTACATAAATCATCACAAGCAAATATTTAACAGCATGAAATCCAAAAAATTGTCATGTTCTCTCACAAAGCCAGTATAGCAAGCGGCCATTAGTTCTCCCATCATTCTGTGGTGGCATCATCAAACATTTAGCTCAGATGGTTGTGCACAAGGTCCAGGGATCGAAAGTCGCATCAGTAATTATTTTTTCTTACGTTTAATTTTGCGTGTAGAGACAAAAAACTCATATGAGATTATATGCTCATGTAATGCAGTGTTTCACATATATGTATGCAAAGTAGATAAAAAAGAAATCTTGAAGTGTAAGTAAGGCAAAAACTCCTGTAGTGTGCAGAAGGCTTTAGCGAAACACTTTTAACTTATCTCTTTCTTTTTCTTGTTTTATGAAGCACTTTGAATTTTACAATCACTTATCTGGTCTAATCACTATTTTTATTTGTTTTCTATTTTCAGTTTGTCTTCAATGATAAAATCCATTTCAACAGTCATTTCCCAGGCTCCGAGATCCTCCCCAACACATGTAACGTGTCCATCCTGGGCCCAAACTTACCAGGTGATCCCTCTGACCTCTGACCTGGTCCACTCTTCTCTCATGTTGGTTCATGACCTGCTCTGCTGGGGCAGCTGTTAACACCACAAGTCTTTGAATCATTCATGAGCCTCCAGAGAAACAGCGACAGGAATCTGCTGGGCGCAACTAGAGCTGTAACGTTTGAGACAAATATTTAATTGTGATAGGTAACAATGACTGAATCCAACAGTAACAACTCATCTGTCTTGTCTAGGGGTTCTGCACATGACATCACTCTTTCTAAATGTCAGTAGTGAGTGGCATAAATGCATGAGTGTTGTGGATTTTTGAAATACACCCTTAAGAACAAAACACATAGAAAGTTAGTTTGAATGAAAGTATAAAAGTTTATTGCAAAAGTGTACACATCTTATTAGACAAACTCTGCACATCTGACTGGGCGACAAGGAGAAAACCACTTTGTAAAGAATTTGTAACAAAAACTCCTGCACACTGTCTCACTCCTCTGTGTTATGATTGAAACATTTTAGTCCTCTGACCTTCAGGTAAAAGGACAGCCCCCTACTGCTCCCTTTAAGTAAGATAAGGACCGCCCCCTTTTTTAGCAACAACCAATCACATACAGTGAAAAACATACTCACATTCAGACCCATTAACCACAAAAACATCACAACATTACGTTTAACAATAGTTCATTGTTAAGTCCTTTTGGGCACAGCGTTTGAAGCGTGAAAAATGTGCACACAAAAAGTCCCTACAGGTCCCTACTCTAAACATCAGTCACACACATATCTAAAGGCAGGAAGGAGGTGTAAAGCCCCGCACTGAAATGTTGAAAATAAGACATGGACATTATAAACAGTTTGATCTGGACTAAGCATTAGCAACAACTTTATCAAAGAGACCCAAGGTCGGAGCCAGATTTGTTTCAGGACATCCTCAATACACTCAGACATGACTGTCTAACACATGTCAATGTATTAGATGTATTAACTTTAATATCAGAAAATAAATTAACATTAGCATTAAAGATATTTAAAATTTCTACAACAAGAGTCTGTGTCATTTCTTACTGACACAGATTTTTGAATCACACACAATCAAAGTCATTATCTGTCTTTCTCTCCTTAAATAAGACATTTTGAGTACATTTGAGGAGACAGTTGAAATGTTTCTTAATGGAGTTGGAAAACTATTAAGCTACACAGTCCAAGTGTGATGACAACCATAGTGCATTGTATTCAGAAGTCTAAGAACAGACCAAAGCCTGTTTTCTCTGTGAGATCAAGGAAGTTGAGAAAGTGGATTGAGGATGGGCTCTGTGCTGATTTCTTTCTGTGAAACCATTTGTGTTTAACTGTAGTGTCTGGTGAACATTGTATAATTTCATCTGGGCTGGAGTCATGCTGGGTTCCTGTTGGCTTATTTATTTGCAAACAAGAACCCTGAATGGAGGGGAGCCCTCTTTCTTTTGGAATATGCTGTGTTTTGGACTGGACTGGGAATTTGGGACTGGATGACTAACCAGACAGAACAAATGGACTGACAGGACAGACATGGACATCGGACTGAATAATTCTGCATGATTAGAGCCGCCATAACTGTATCTGAGCTCTGATAGCTTTTCTCAGGATTTTGTTTTTCACATGATTCGAAAATTCCACAACATAAGCAACGTTTAATTTACATTTTACAGCATAATTAAACAATAACTAGATAAATAATAAAGAAACTTTCTTTTATGTTCTTGCCACTCAGTCAGAATGTTGTCATGTGTTTCAGGCTGGAAAGTGCTGTCGTGGTGTGAGCGTCTGTTGGCCAGTGTTGGTGCGGCCTGTCACTCAGACAAAGGACACAGGTACTGGAATCATTGTTTTAAAGAAGAAATTTCATTGTAATTGTAGTCATTTTAAAACAATGGGAAGGAGGGTTTTGAACTAGGCAAATGTAGAAAACCAAAAGATAGTAGAGTCACTCAAACACTTGCCATATAAACGCAACATGGTTAAATATTAAAACTTGTCACAGAGGTTAAATATGTGTCATGTAGTACCTTTAATGATCAGATGTTTTGTCTGTCCAGGCCGTCCCATATCCTCCTGAACTGTGGCATTTCGGAGAAGGTGGCTGCCAATGCTCTGAGGTTAAGTGTGGGACGAGACACTACTGAAGACGATGTAGAGGTTGTGGTGGAAGATCTGAGGACAGCCGTCAGTGTGCTGGAAGAAATGGGCTAACAGACTTTTCATTGTTAGTGCTTTTATGAATGTAAGAGATCAGGGTTCCACATACAGTACTAGTGTGTTGTTCTAGACTCTTTTCACCGTGCTGTGGCTAGGCTAGGTTAGGGTGTGAAAATACCTGTGTCTATTCATCATCTACTGTATGGAGAATTAGAATCTTAGCAAATTCCCCATAAGGAATGAATGGAACGAGAAGGAACTATTCACAAGTATTAGGCAAGCAAGCCTAGCCACAGCACTGTGAAACGGGCTCGTATAAAGATCGGGAAAGAACACCACAATGGAATCAGCTGCAGCAAGACATGCCAAGTGTTCATCGAAATACAGTAAATGTCTAAAAAATAAACAAGAGAGCCAGGCAACAGAGTCACTAATGATAAATACACCTGTAACACTGCAAAAAGTGATGATCCAGTCTAGCTTCAAACTACTAGAATTTGGATTTTAGTCATTTTAAGGATCTCATAGCTACAGTTACAGCCACAGTTGATATCTGATTTTAGCTTGAGTAAAATAAAAATGTCTCATATTATTGGCAAATATTTGGGCCTGAAATTAGAACAAATGTTTGAAAACAAGACAGAAACAACTTCAAGTAAAAGCGTTTTAGCTGGTGACCCTAAATGAAGATTAAAATCTCAGAATAAATGATTCATCATCTTAAAATCTTAAGTTGTTAACTCTTTATGAATTTCTAGATACTTAATGGTACACTTCACATAGCACTCTCGTCTCACAACAAGAAGGCTGTGGGTTTGACTCCTACATGTTATGTTTAGAATTTGCAGGTTTCTTCCTGTGTCTGGGTGGATATTCTCCGGGCACTCCAGCTTCCATTATGGTAATACCCTGCAGGCAGCTATTGCAGTCCTGATCAAGCCTATCCCTGCTCCACTACGCCTGAGCAGATGCTCCAGCAGCAGAGAAGAATGTCAAATGCAGAAAAATGTCTTTACGGGGACAACAAAGTGTAACTTAACCTTAAAGATGCATTGTGTAACTTTCTGGAGGTGAAAAGTCATCTACACAAATCTGTAGCAATAGAAGGTTAAACTATACTTTGAGACTTTCTGAATGGAGATGAATACATTTTATGCCATGAAAAAAAATCAGCTTAAGGAACAGCTTTTCTGCAGAAACAAACGTGTTCAGGCTCCTCCAGGCCAAATAATAGACTATTTTGTGGCCATGCCAGCCACTCAAGATAAAACGTAGATTTTTATTAATTATTTAGAGTAACAAAGGCATCTAAATAACAAAATGTGCATTTATTCAAGTTTATTTTTGGCAAAAAAGTTGTGCAGTGCACCTGTAACTATTTCTAACCATGTACAATATTTAGGAGCTGTGCATGTTTTGCTACACTTGGGACTTCAAAAGCAACTGTTACCATGGAAAATGCACAATTTTTGCAAAGTGTGCTAAACTTCCATAGAGTTAGCCAAAACAATGTAGTTTTAAAAAACACACACACACACAGCCAACAAGATGCTGTGGAACAACCCAATAAACTACTGGGGCGTTTACTGAAAAAGACCCTATTATTTCTGTATAGGTCAATTGAACATTCTACACTCAAGGAAAAAAGAAACGCAACATTTTAATTTCCAAAAATTCCTTAGAAAACGAGTACATTTGGAAAAACAGGCTAGCACCATGGTTTCAGTCCACAGTAAGCTGAACACAGGTGAACAAATTTCTTGGTTTGGCTTGACTGATTGTGAGAACAATAAAGAGTGCATTACAGGGTCGTTTATTCACACAAACTCATGTTTGAAACTCAGAGTTGACTTTTACCGCTGGTTAACTGTGCTCAAGTCTTCTCTATAAAAGGGACCAGAATGAAGCCAAAAACACACTTCACGATGCCACGATTGTCGTAACCAGAGAGGGATCGAGCTATTGGCAGCTCCAAGCTGGACGACGGTGTTTTGCTGTCGCCAGGGTGTTTGGAGTCTACCACTCCACCATTAGTCGTCTTACGGAGCGATACCAGGCCACTGGTTCCGCTTACGACCACCCTACTGGTCACCCCCGTGTAATGACCGCTGCAGAAGACCACGCCAACCGCCCTGCACATCTCCGTAACAGGTTCAGCCGCCACCAGGTCCTCAGCCGAGACCATTGGGACACATCACAGACCAGTGTTGGCCAGAATCATCTGTAATCGCCTCCATGCTGACCTGTATTCGACCATATTGGCCATATGTTGGATCAGTGCTTACCCCCCCACATCGCCGAGCTGGGGTCGAATGGTGCACTGCACATCGTCATTGGACTTTGCAGAGGTGGTCCCAAGTCGTGTTCAGTGACAAAAAAAGGTTCCAGTGCTTCAGAGCAGATGGCCGAGATTGGGTGTACAGGACACTATAGGAGAAACTCAGCAGCAGCTGAGGGTGGCACTGGTGGAAGAATGGGTGGCAATTCCACAGGATCAACTCAGACACTACTGCCGATCCATGAGGCGACGAATAACCGCTGTCCAGGGCCAACGGGCGTCACGTGAACTATTGACAGTCTGATGAAACTCCTGTCACTTTTGGTTTGGGGGTTGCTCTATTGTTTGGTTGTGGTTTTGGACTCAATAATGTGTAAACGCCACAAGAGTTGGCCTGAGGATTAGAAATGGATGTAGGGTTCATATGAAACAGGCAGATCTCAAAAAGAAAATTATTCTGCCCCCCAAAAACTCAGAAAACTGAGTGTTGCGTTTCTTTTTTCCTTGAGTGTACTGTGTGATGCCACAATACACTGTACATTCCAATGATATAACATCTTTATTTTGTTACATATTGGCTTAAACTGTCAGAAAAATGTGTCATTTGTGTGAAAACCATCTAGTTTTTTGTATGTAGAGTGATTCTATTTTAGAATCCCCTCTACTTCCTGTAATTTTCCGCTGTTACTTGTCTTGTGAAATATTGTATCTATATTAAAACTCAAGATCCTTAGAGAAGTTCTCCGAGCACAGATACATGGTTAATTTACAATTTTGCATAATAGTCCAGTCCTGTTCGTCAGTCTGGTCAGTCCTGTCCAAAAATGTCTCTTTCAGTCACCAACAGCACAGCATATAGCCCAAGAGCAACACCACACTTCCCATTCACAGGAGATAACATAGTACAGCAACTCTATGATAAATATTTACCAATGGGGCTATCACACCAGACTAAACCATCAAAAATACATTTAAGCAGCATGTTTGTGCAATCAGAACAGCTAAAGAAGCATTTTAAAAACACTATGATCATGTAAAGTAATACAATATTCCAGATAAATAATAAAAGCTGCTCGAATATTTTTTTAGACACATTCCTACAAACCAAGATGGCGGCGCGCAGTAGACCGCTGTCTTGAGAGCAAGATAAAAGACAACATTTAACACTTACAAAAATCTTTAAAGGACAAGACTACAGAAGAAAGCCAGAATTAAGCGAAGATGGCCTCAAAGACAAAAACGAGGTCAGAGGAGGACCTCGCGGAAATCCGAAACTCGCTTAACTTCATGTCAGCGGAGTTAACCAAAGTCACAAAAGAGCTAACAAAGCTAACGGGACTTTTTGAGGAAGTAAAACAACTAAAAGACCTGATAACAGCAAAGGACAAAGTCATAGAACAACTGGAGAAACGGATTGACGGCTTGGAACAATATACGCGAATGGAGGACGTCATTATTTCTGGATTGGATGTTAAACCGCGTTCGTACGCCAAAGTTGTGCAGAGAGGCAGAACCGCTGGCGAGGACGCCACAACAGAGGAGCTGCAAACACTGGAAAAACAGGTGCTGCAGTTTTTTGCAAATAAAGACATTCATTTAGATCCAGGAAATATTTCTGCTTGTCATACCCTTCCCAGGGAGGACAAGTCAAAACCGGCTGTCATACTACGTTTTGTTAACCGAAAGTTTAAAATCGAACTATTGAAGCAAGGGAAGAAACTAAAGGGATCTGACGTGTATTTGAATGAGCATCTTACCAAGAAAAACGCAGAGATCGCTCGGGAAGCACGTAAATTGAAGAAAACCCACAAGATCAAGGCGACGTGGACTAGAAACTGTAAAGTCTTAATCCAGCTGAATGGAAACACTCCGGAGCAAGCCAAAGTCATAACGGTAAGGGAGTTAAAAGACCTTGATAAATATATGTAACGGGTTGAACCTTGGGGCGGCGCTGCACCTCCTCAGCTTGACAGGGGTTAAAAGGGAAGTTGACCGTGTGCGAGGGAGGTGTCAGTTTCCGTGGGAGGCCAGGTGGTTTGCTGGGCCCACGTGTGTGTTCGTTTGGCCAAAGTTGTTGGTAAGCCTTTGATTTGAATGTGGTAATGTGTTTTAATTAAGAAAGTACATGTTTTAATAAGACATTTGTGTGGGTAGATGGCCGTGCTGTTTTAGGATCATCCTGTGGCAGAGGAGCTGTGTGTGGGGCTCACGACGCACAGGTATTTTAGATTTTTTAAATAAGGTTTTTAAACAATTAAATTGTATAAAAATATAACAAGAGTGTGTTTTGATTATTTTGTATTTTGTGTTGCAGTGATGGTCATTGCTACCTGCTGTCCTTGTTAGGTTTATTTTTGGTTTTGGGTTAGTCCGCCCTGGGTTCTAGCCTGGGGGAACAATTGTGAAGGGCGGGCTAATCCCATTATTCTTTATTTTTTATTTTTTTGTCTTGCCTTTTTGTCTTGTTACATTATTAGTGTTTGGTCACTTCCCTACAAATACTAACGACCAATTTGGCCTACATTGCGACCTGGTTGCTTGAAGTGCAGTGTGACCTGAGGTGTTTTTGTAGTGTGTTCATCCTACCTGATTGCAGTGTAATGGTGTGGGTTTTGCGGGTTGTCCGCCGTACACGTTTGTTCCAGGTCAGTGTGTATACATTTTGGTTTACTAGTACTTTTGAAAAAGGGAAACCCATCTTATACATGTAAAATAAATAACGTTATATTTTTCTTATGATGATCGCCTCTCTCTATTGTAACATTTGGCGTTGCTGGTAAACCGGGAAGTGACCATTTATTTTGTGTAGTGATTAGTTCAAGGACAGCAGGGGCAGTCGGAGAATCCGTGCCGCTGACGCAGGTGTGGTTTGGCCTTGCGCGCACGCACGCAGTCATGGAGGACGACGCGGAGAAGCAGGCCCTGTCACTGCGCATCAAAGAGCTGGAAAGTCAGCTGGCGGCGTTGCGAGCCGGTAGCACGGACTTTGAAACAACGTCCACATCCACCGGAGCCACGGGCGGTGGACCTGCACTCCAAACACAGCAGGCTTCCGTTATTTATGTGCAGCAGGACAGAAAGCTGCCGTTGTTTTCCGGAAAGCTGGATAATAATGATTCGTGGACTCTGGATGAGTGGATTGAACAAGTGAGACTCTTTGCACAAAATCGGGCTTATACAGAAAAGGAACGTGCGCAAATTGTGTTTGACCACTTGGAGGGCGCTGCGCGCACGGAGGTAAAATTCCTACCCACAGAACAAAGGGAGTGTATGGACTCAATTTTTAAGGTTTTGAAGGAAGTTTATGGGTGCATGCACTCTCATATTGCATTACAGCGCCGGTTTTATAACCGCAAACAACGGGAGGGTGAGTCCTTGATAGACTATTCGCATTCTCTTATGGATTTAATGGACTTGATTATTAAAAGTGATGCAAAAGTTGCCTCTCAAGCCGCTGCTAAAGACTTGCGTGATCAATTATTGATGGCATCAGAGATCAAGCATTAAAAATAAGACTCAGAGACTTGGTTAATGCAAATCCGAACTGGACTATCCGTGAGGCTAGAGCTGAAGCCACCAAGTGGATGGCGCAGTGGGGTTCAACTCAGATGAAATCTATGAGTAGTGATTGTAATTGGGTATCTAACGAAACTGTTGTGTCTTCTGAAAGTGTTACCGGGTCTTCTCAATATAATGAATTAATGTCTCTGTTGAAAGCACAGCAAATACAGTTGGATTTGGTCGTTAAAGCATTGACCCCACAAAGTCTACCTCCAGCTAAAACCCGTTACAATAAACCCAGACGAACAGCTGATGGAAAGCCTATTTGTTTTAAGTGTGAAAAGGTGGCCATATTGCGCGAAATTGTCCTACCAACATCCAAAACGAACATAGAGATGGTAGCCAACAGCCTATGGGAAACTAGAGCCCGCCATTGTGCAGAGCCAAACATTGGTGGGGGAACAAGTAGGCTCCAATAATACTGATGTTAATTCTGATTTGCTTAACCTTGTGGGGGAGTGTTATGAGGCTGAAGTAGACTTGGCTGGAGTAAGTGTTCCCTGTTTGTTGGACACTGGCTCCATGGTCACCACTGTAACAGAGAGTTACTTTAATAATAACTTTTCCCACCTGTCTGATCTGGACCTGAAAGAGTGTGGTTGGCTGGGGTTAAAGGCAGCTAATGGTCTGAAAATTCCATATCTGGGTTATATTGAGTTGGACCTGAACATTTTGGGTGTGTCCCTCCCCCGCCGGGGTGTGTTAATTGTGAAAGATCCCTCTGATAGCCATATGAGACAAAAAAAGCAGCTGTACCTGGGTCCTAGGCATGAATGTGTTTAACCCTCTATATTGTGAATTACTGAAGCAATATGGCTCTGACCTGTGGGAGGCGCCAGTGATCCAGTCTGCTCCATCTGGGCTGAAGAAGGTCTTGAGGTATTGCCAAGTGATGGAAGTCATGACCAGCTCCTCAGTTCCTCATCCAGTGAAAGTACAGGGTAAGAAGCCTTTATGTATTCCAGCTGGCAGTCTAAAATATGTCCCAGTTACGTGCCCGCAAGTGCCCTTACATCAGTCTTTAGAGCTGATGGTGGAACCACTTGGGCCTGAGCACAATAGTTTGCCGGAGGGGTTGTTGGTTTCACCTTCCTTGGTAAAGGCAGAGCAAGGCAAGACATTTGTACCTGTTACTAATGTGGGCACAACAGATGTTTGGTTACACCGCGAAGGGTCATTGCCACTGTTGAAATTGCTGAGGCTGTAGTAGTGGAGCAGTCACAGATACAAGTTTCGGTAGATTCACATAGTTGTACAGCATTTATTGGGAGCCAGGACATAAATAAAGCTGGAATTGACTTACCATTGTTGGAAAATTTAGATGAGAGGGAGAGAGCACAAGCACATGCTTTACTGTCTAAGTATAGTAATGTATTTGCACAACATGATCTAGATGTGGGATGTACAGAGTTAATAAAACATGAAATTCCTTTACTAGATGAGACCCCAGTGCGTCAGCCATACAGACGGATTCCGCCTTCACAGTATGAACTGGCACGTAATCATATCCAACAGTTGTTACAGAGTCAAATAATACGCGAAAGTAGCAGTCCGTATTCATCCCCAATTGTTCTGGTGCAAAAAAAAGATGGTACATTGCGCTTGTGTGTAGACTATAGGCTGCTAAATGCAAAGACCAGAAAAGATGCATTTCCTCTTCCCAGAATAGAGGAGTCTTTGGATGCTTTGGCTGGAGCCCAGTGGTTTTCTACTTTAGATTTGGCCAGTGGCTATAGCCAAGTGGAGATGGCAGAAAAGGACAAATCAAAGACGGCATTCTGTACTCCTTTTGGTTTATTTGAGTTTAATCGTATGCCTTTTGGTTTATGTAACGCTCCAAGTACTTTTCAGCGACTTATGGAGCGTATTTTTGGAGATTGTCGCTATCAGTCAGTTCTTTTGTATTTAGATGATGTAATTGTTTTTTCTTCTTCTGTGCAACAACATTTAGAACGATTGGAGCAGATATTTTCCCGTTTAGAAAAGCAAGGGTTAAAGGTAAAGCTCTCAAAGTGTGACTTTTTTCAGAGACGTGTAAAGTACCTTGGCCATGTAGTTTCTGCTGAAGGTGTTTCCACAGACCCTGACAAAGTGGCTGTAGTGAAGGAGTGGAAGCGACCCGATAATTTGGCTGAGTTAAGATCATTTTTAGGATTTGCTTCTTACTATAGAAGGTTCATTGCTGGGTTTTCAAATATGGCCAGTCCTTTAAATCGGTTGGTGTCAAAACTTCTCCCCTCATGTAGGAAGGGTAAAACTCCAAAGAAGCCTTTAGCTAAATTTTGGGATGAGGAATGTGAAGAAAGCTTTCATAAATTAAAAACAGCCTTAATAACCACTCCTGTTCTCGCCTATGCAGATTTTCAGAGGCCATTTGTCTTGGAGGTAGACGCGAGCCATGGAGGTTTGGGTGCCGTCTTATCCCAAGAGCAAGGGGGTAAGTTAAGACCCATCGCGTTTGCTAGTAGGAGTTTGAAGCCCACAGAGCGAAATATGAGTAACTATAGCTCTATGAAACTTGAGTTGGTTGCTCTTAAGTGGGCTGTCACTGAAAAGTTTAGAGAGTACTTACTTGGCAACAAGTGCACAGTGTTTACAGACAACAACCCACTGAGTCATTTAGCAACTGCAAAATTAGGTGCCATTGAACAGAGATGGGCTTCTGAGTTGGCATCTTTTGATTTGACTATTAAGTATCGCCCCGGGTCCCAAAATGCAAATGCAGATGCTCTTTCTCGGCTTTACTTAAAATCTGTGGAGGAAGATGATAATTTGGGCATACAGGAAGAAATAAGTGCGCTTCCTAGGTTGAGTGTGTCTGACCTCTCTGTGTTGCAGGCCCAAGATCCCACTATTAGCAGCTTCTTAAAATATTGGGTGGAGGATAGAATGCCAAATGCCAGGGAGAGACAGGACCTTAACAAGGGGCACGAGAGCTGGTACGTCAGTGGAGTCATCTTACAAAGAGGGAGTCAGTACTTTATCGTGCAGTACACAAATCTGATGGGGAGGGAGAAGTTTTGCAGCTAGTGTTGCCTCAGTGTTTACAGGGGCGCATCCTCCGCTCTCTCCATGATGAGCATGGTCATCAGGGAGTAGAACGTACATTACAATTAGTCCGTTCAAGGTACTATTGGCCAAGCATGTATAGTGATGTAGAGAAGTGGTGTAAAAATTGCAATAGGTGTGTTCTGTCTAAAGCGCTCCAGCCCAAAGTTAAGACCTATATGGGCTCGGTCAAAGCATCCCGGCCTCATAAAATATTGGCCATAGATTTTACAGTTTTAGAGCCAGCCACAGATGGGAAAGAAAACGTCCTGATAATGACAGACGTTTTTTCCAAGTATACTCAGACAGTTGCGACAAAAGACCAGCGTGCAAGCACAGTGGCTGAGGTCTTAGTGAAGCATTGGTTCCAGCCTTTTGGTCCTCCAAGTCGCATTCATTCAGACCAGGGGAGGAATTTTGAAAGCAGCCTTGTTCAACAACTTTGTAGAATTTATAATATTGAGAAAAGTCGCACCACCCCATACCACCCTCAGGGCAACGGACAGTGTGAACGGTTTAATAGAACATTACATGACCTGCTGCGAGCACTCTCACCTGAGCAGAAACGTAGGTGGCCCCGGCATTTATCTCAGGTAACTTACGCCTATAACACAACTGTGCACCAATCGACTGGTGTCACACCCTATTTTTTAATGTTTGGCAGGGAGCCAAGGTTACCTGTAGATTTCTTGGTTGGAGGGAGGTAGAGACAGAAATTCCTTTAGAAGAGTGGGTTGAGGAACATCAACGGTCTCTGGGAGCAGCATATGAAACTGTTCAAAAGAGAATGGAGAATAAAAGGGCACAAAGAGAACTAAGAGAGCAGGATCAGGTGATGGCTCCTGAGTTTGAGGAGGGGGATTTAGTTTACACAAGAAACCATTCTGTCAGGGGAAGGAACAAAATTCAGGACTTTTGGGACCCAACCCTGTACCAAGTTGTTCGCCCCCCACCTGCTAGAGGTGTAGTATACTCAGTTGCCCCAGCTGGTCAGGAAGGTCCAATACGTCAGTTGCATAGAACAGAGCTGAGGAGTGTCCCAGAGCGCAGCGAGGAGTGTGCTGCTAATGGCCCTATCATAGAGGCGGCACCGGTTAACTCTGGTGACGCCGAGATATTGGATGATGTAATGATGCGAACCAAGCCTACACCAGGGCTAGATAGTGATATGGTTTTAACTGTGAATGATGAATTGTTGTCTAATGCTGAGCATCTTCCTGGCCAAGGTCCCACTAAGGAAACTGACACCCCCTTAGTTTTGGAGCCTCGGAGGTCAGCAAGGAAAACTGCTGGACAACATGCAAATCCACATAGGCTGCCGCAATCAGTACAGGTTGTTAAATCAACAGATGAAACTTTGTAAAATTGAGCAATTGCCTTTGGTTGAACATCGTCGGGTCGACGATGCTTCCTGTTGGGGAGGGATGTAACGGGTTGAACCTTGGGGCGGCGCTGCACCTCCTCAGCTTGACAGGGGTTAAAAGGGAAGTTGACCGTGTGCGAGGGAGGTGTCAGTTTCCGTGGGAGGCCAGGTGGTTTGCTGGGCCCACGTGTGTGTTCGTTTGGCCAAAGTTGTTGGTAAGCCTTTGATTTGAATGTGGTAATGTGTTTTAATTAAGAAAGTACATGTTTTAATAAGACATTTGTGTGGGTAGATGGCCGTGCTGTTTTAGGATCATCCTGTGGCAGAGGAGCTGTGTGTGGGGCTCACGACGCACAGGTATTTTAGATTTTTTAAATAAGGTTTTTAAACAATTAAATTGTATAAAAATATAACAAGAGTGTGTTTTGATTATTTTGTATTTTGTGTTGCAGTGATGGTCATTGCTACCTGCTGTCCTTGTTAGGTTTATTTTTGGTTTTGGGTTAGTCCTTCCTGGGTTCTAGCCTGGGGGAACAATTGTGAAGGGCGGGCTAATCCCATTATTCTTTATTTTTTATTTTTTTGTCTTGCCTTTTTGTCTTGTTACATTATTAGTGTTTGGTCACTTCCCTACAAATACTAACGACCAATTTGGCCTACATTGCGACCTGGTTGCTTGAAGTGCAGTGTGACCTGAGGTGTTTTTGTAGTGTGTTCATCCTACCTGATTGCAGTGTAATGGTGTGGGTTTTGCGGGTTGTCCGCCGTACACGTTTGTTCCAGGTCAGTGTGTATACATTTTGGTTTACTAGTACTTTTGAAAAGGGAAACCCATCTTATACATGTAAAATAAATAACGTTATATTTTTCTTATGACTGATCGCCTCTCTCTATTGTAACATATAGATAATGCTTTTTGACCAGGATACAGACGACAGGCGACAGACAATGGACAAACGTGGATTCTGTTTTTGTTTTTTTCTCTGACTATTATTATTATTTTATTTATTTATTTTTTCTTCTTCTTTTCTGGACTTGTGGATCTACGGGATTGACATTTTTTGTGGATAAAATGAGGATTTATATAAACTTTTTTTTGTTTGTTATTTTTTGCATGTGGATTACAGACTTCTCCTTTCATGTATGTTTTTCTATGGGACGCATACATGATCTCTTGGATTTATCCTTATTAGAATACTATGATACCTGTAAACTATGGGTTGGGGGGATAAGAGCTATGTCTGGGTGTGTAAGTGTGTGTGGGGTGTGGCTGTGCGGGTGCGTGTGGGTGAGTGGGGGTGTGTTTGTGCTTGTGAGTGTGCTTGGACGGATGAGCCGCGCACACCTAATGTGTTGTTTGAAATTGACTATAATAAAAACTAATGGTGATGATGACACTTAGAGATACTGATAGTGAAGCTAGTCAACTATATTCTAGCTATGAAAGTTTTTGTATTAAGGATGATAATTTGGAATATAAAATAAATTAGTTTGGTAATGATATAGATCCTGACAATAACTTCTTTAATATTACAAAAGATAATTGTGAGTACTACAGTGATGAACAGTTTAAAAATGTTAACACTAAAAAAATGTTTACCATGATACATTTTAATAGCAGGAGCCTCCATAAAAATTACAATAACATTAAAGAATATTTGAAGCAATTTAATAAATTTACTATCATTGCAGTGTCGGAGACGTGGTTAGACACAGAGAAAAGTTATAATGTGGAAATGGAGGGATATACGTTGTTTACATTACATACAGCTGGCCGAATGGGGGGAGGAGTAGCTCTGTATATAGATGCTGATTTCAGAAGTAATATTATTGATAGTATGTCAACTACAATAGATGGAATTATGGAATGTCTATCAATTGAAATAACTGTAGAAGGAACAAAGAATATAATAGTGAGCTGTCTGTATAGAACACCTGGATCCTGTCTAGATATATTTAATAAAAAAATAGATAGTTTATTTAGCAATACAAATAACAAGGTGCATATAGTATGCGGAGATTTTAATATTAACTTATTAAACCCCCACGCAAACACCAAAACAACCGATTTTATTACAACAATGTATAGCAACAATCTATTTCCAGTTATTACTAAGCCAAGTAGAATTACAGTTGACACAGCTACACTTATAGATAACATTTTTATAAACTTAATAGATAGTCAGATAACAGCTGGATTACTTATAAACGACATCAGTGACCATCTTCCTGTTTTCGCCATTTTCCATCAACTTCTTAAAAAGATCAAATTAACAATGTAGACTATAAACTAATTAGATGTAGAACACCTGAAGCCATGGCTGCCCTCAAAGCAGACCTGTCCTCACAGTTGTGGGAAGAGGTCTATGCCACTAGTGACCCTGATAGGGCGTATAATGTCTTTATGTCAGTGTTAATTAAACTCTATGACAAGCATTGTCCACAAAGGAAAATCTCACTTAATAAGAAAAATAAACAAAAAAAACCCTGGATCACTAAGGGCATAGAAAATGCATGTAAAAGAAAAATTATCTATATAAATTATTCCTAAAACATAGAACAAAAGAAACTGAAAACAGATATAAAACATATAAAAATAAATTAACAAATATCATAAGAACAAATAAAAGGGATTACTATCACAAACAGCTAGAACAGCACAGATCTAATATCCAAGAGACTTGGAAAATACTAAACAGAATAATTAGAAATGGGACTGAAAAAGCCCAATACCCAAATCACTTTGTCAAGGACGATATAGTAATCGATAAAATCAAAGAAATAACAAATGCATTTAATAACTTCTTTGTAAACGTAGGGCCCACTCTTGCAAATGAAATTATAGAGCCCAGAGACACGGATGGATTAAATGAGGAAAATATTCAACGAAATACAAATTCTATGTTTATAAGGAACGTATATGAAGATGAAATCATACAAATAGTAAAAAAATTTAAAAACAAGAAGTCTACTGACTGCTCTGATATAAATATGTTATTGATTAAAGACATCATACATTACGTAGTTAAACCCTTTACTTACATCTGTAATCAATCCTTTACTACCGGCATCTTCCCCAGCAAAATGAAAACCGCTAAGGTAATTCCTATATTCAAAAATGGTGATCGACATCTGTTCACCAATTATAGACCCATCTCATTACTTTCACAATTCTCAAAAATATTAGAAAAATTGTTTGTAGTAAGGCTTGATAGTTTTATTGAGAAAAATAATCTGTTAAGTAATCATCAGTATGGGTTCCGATCAAACAGGTCCACTTCGATGGCAGTCATGGAACTAGTGGAAGAGATAACAACAGCAACAGGCAACAAACAATATACACTTGGAGTTTTCATAGATTTAAGCAAGGCCTTTGACACCATTGATCATAATGTACTATTGAGAAAAATGGAAAGGTATGGCGTCAGAGGCACTGCACTTGATTGGTTAAACAGCTATCTCAGTAACAGATATCAATTTGTGCATATGAACAATGTTGACTCAGATAAAAAGATCATAACACATGGAGTTCCACAAGGTTCCATTTTGGGACCAAAATTGTTCATTATGTATATAAATGATGTTTGTGACATATTAAAAAACGTAAGGTGCATACTGTTTGCAGATGACACCAGTCTCTACTGCTCAGGAAGAGACTTAGATCAACTCCTGGATACAGTAGAAAATGAACTAAAAAAAATAAAGAAATGGTTTGATATTAATAAACTATCACTTAACTTAAGTAAAACTAAATATATACTTTTTGGAAACAGACAAACCTCTAAACAAATTAAAATCAAAATGAATGATATAGAAATAGAAAGAGTCTATGAAACAAAATTTTTAGGTATCACCATCGATAGTAAAGTAAGCTGGAAATCACATATAAAAAATGTTAAAATAAAAATATCAAAAACCATTGCGATAATGTGTAAAATGAAAACATTTATAAATCAAAAATCAATGTTTATATTATATTGTTCTCTTGTTCTTCCATACCTTAATTATTGTGTGGAAATATGGGGGAACAATTACAAATCCAACATGAATTCTGTATTTTTACTTCAAAAGAAAGCGATTAGGATTGTTAGTCAGGCAGAATATTATGCATCCACTAACCCACTCTTTATTAAATTAAAAACATTAAAAATAAATGATTTGGTTGAGTTTAACACAGCTGTTGTTATGTATAAAGCCCATAACCACATGCTTCCACAATGTATCCAGGAGCTGTTTAGACCTAGAGAGAGTCGATATAATCTAAGGGAACTGGCATCTTTCAAAAAACAATGGTAAGAACTACAAAAAAAACTATGTGCATCTCAGTTACAGTGGTGAACTTATGGAACTGTTTGGATGATGAATTAAAAAGTTGCACATCAATTAAAGTATTTAAAAAAATGTATAAAATAAAAATCCTAGAAAAATACAAAGCAATAGTATAACCTTTAGTATGACAACTGAAATTAACATTAATGAAAAGATTATAAACTTCGCCAATTAAGTAATATAAATAATGTAATCTAATAAGAGGACAAAATAGTAATAATGATACGTTGATGATAATAAATATATGATATAATATACATATATATATATATATATATATATATATATATATATATATATAATATATATATAATAGTAATAATAAAAAAAAAAAAAAAGAATAAAGTAAAAATAAAAAAATAAAGAAAGAAAATTCTTCTATGTGGTAAAATTACTAGAAGTGTTGTGTTCGTATTTCTTGTTTGTTATTCACTTTTTATAAGTGGAATCAGGCAGGCATATACAAGCTTTGCTTCAACCTATGCCTTTCAGTCACAATGAACAAACTGTATTTGATTGATCGTGACAATGTCTTGTTGATTTGTTTGTGTATGTGGCTGAATAAACCACTACTACTACTACTACTATCATAGTCATCACTGTGTCTGTGTAACTTTATGGTTCAATTCAACTTGAAGACTCAGAGAAATATCACAATATGGTATATTGTAAAAGCTAATTTACAATCAGAGGTGAAGCACAAGAGTTTGAAGAATATCTGCTATTGTAATGTCTTAATAAATCTTTTATTTTTGTATAACGTGTTAACTTCTGTTGTTTTGTAATTGAAGTGAATGCTTTTACTTGAAGAAAAAGTATATGTGCAATTGCTGCATAACTGTAATTGTTTGCACTATGGGAAAGAAATCATTAAAAATATTATCAATGTCTTTATAGGCGTTTAAATAAAGAAAATATTTTTTACAGTTATGACTTTGGAGTGACCTGAACTTAGTTTTTCCATGGTGTCATGTTTGTAATCAGCTAAATGCATTATGAAACCTGATCCAGAGCCACACGTTCACTCAGGATGAGCTGCAGACACTGGACGTCTCACACATGAAGCAGTGATTGGTCAGACACTGGACGTCTCACACATGAAGCAGGTGATTGGTCAGACACTGGACGTCTCACACATGAAGCAGGTGATTGGTCAGACACAGTGAGGTGGACTGTAGTTTGTGTTTGTAGACTCTTTCTGTGCTTAAGTTTCCCAGCTCCAGTGAAGCGTGGCCTGTATCAGCAGATGGTTAGTGATGCAAACTCAACATGCGCGTTTCGTTACCTCCATTCTCTTAAGGCTCATGTTAACTGCTCCTGGAAATCTATGGGAAATAAATATATCAAGCACATTTTATATAAGAGGGCTGCAGACACACAAAGACGTGTGAGGATCAATAGACAAACACATCTTTTCTTTAAAACACACTTTGGTCCTTTCATGAATATTCTCCTCATTTGTAAAGTATTTAACATGTTTTCAGAGAAAACCACCAACAACTCACTGTTCACTGCCTGATCTTTAAGTCTTTTTTCATTTTAGACTGAGATAGTGAAACCCATTGAAATGAACTAAACAGGAAATGAACATGCCGGCAGGAAGTTAGCATTTTTTTAAATAAATAAGCCAACTGTCTTGTGTGCATAGAGCCAATTGTAAAACAGTTTGGTCAGTTTAATTTTATTGACATAAAAATAAATGATCCAAAGCAATGGAGAAAAGCTTCGGTGTTCTAGTGTATCACACAACCTCTTGTTTCGTCAATAAAGAGCTTTTTCTACCAGAGCCCGACCGATATATTTTAAAGCTTATATCTCAATCAGCAATCAGATGGTTAGGGTTATTTAGCGCAGTTATTACATTTATTTGTAGAGTTGTTTGTTGCCGGACTGCACCTGAACGCAGCACCAGGCTGACGCTCTGCATTACTAGTGCACTCTGAGACAGCATTGGATTTAAAATCCTCTCATCTCTGTGTAGCGAGTTTAAATACTGCTGTATAACTACACAAACTAGTTCTTTTATTTTTTGTATTCATTGTTACCTGGCATGCTGGGTCCTTCTGTGACTTCTTCTGTGTTTTTTTTCCTGTGCCCTCAGGCGCCAATATGAATTCAAGACCCGCCCTTTTCTCTTCCCTTTTGTAAATATTAAGCTGGGAAGAGGTGAGTCATCCACTGCAATCCATTGACTTAAAATGTATTTTGTTTATTTTTATCTTCAATATGTCATTGTAAGAGCCTAATATGCTATTTGCACTTATATTGTACTTTATTTAATGTGATTGTTTTAGTATCTTGATGTGAAGAGCCACATGCTAACTCCGTCACGTGTTTTCTTTAGTTGGGGAAAGCAGCAACGTACCACATGTTCACCCAGTAATTTGTTGTTGACCAGATTAAATGGAGACTGCCTCCGAACAGTGCACTGTCTTGTGCCCTACTACACCTCACAATCAAGTTCAACACACCGCTGAGAGTACTGAGAGTAACATCTGCTACCAACTCAAGAAAAGGAAACTTCCTCACAGATGACGCCTGCAACAACAGAACACAACTTTTATTTCATCAAAGTGACAGTGGAGAGAAGGACCATCCTCGTCAGAAAGGAGACACACTGTCTCACTATGGACAGTCGTTTGGAGTTTGAATTGAGGGAATTCTGTTGTAAAGAACTGGGATCTGAGAAGAGTTTTCTGAGCGGTGAGTGTTGAAAACGTGTTCGCTTTACTTCAATGTTGCTCACTGTAGTTGAAGTTAGCTCATGATGCTATTAGGGATGGACGATTCACTTAAGCCACGATTCGTTTCAGTTTTCGATTTTGCAGCCACAATTTTTTATTTGTTCGATTTTGTTAGTTTGTCTAGATTAACTTTTTTTTATCTTAGGACACAAAATAAACCATAAGACATGACATTTAAAACAAAGCCACTGTCGTTAGAGCTTAGAACTAGTGTTTTTATCAACATTCAAACAGTAAACAGTAGGCCTAATATTTAGGCCCAGATCTTGCCGCCAGTCTTAACTTGTGACGCGTGGCAGTAACTGGGCATTGACGCAAACGTGGACACTTAGTGGCTGAGCCACTGCTGAGAGCATGGGGCATGAAACGTTAGACGAGGTGTGGTGATGCAATACACAAGGTAGTGTGAAGCAGAATGAGGGCGTGGTGTGGTGCATTCTGTGAATGGAAAAATCTGAAAAAATATCTTAAAAAGTAGTGCACTAACAAACGCAACATACCTTGCAGGATTAATGGAGTAACATAAAAAAAATAGTATCACAAAAAAAAAATATTAACAATCACGAACATAACCAACACAAATTACCAGAGACGGAAAAATTGATATGGAGCAATTATCTGTCCGAGTCCTTTAAATAGCACACAGAGGGGCAGGGTTTTCTGTTTAAACAGATACAGAAACCTTCAAGTAAGTGGCGCGCAATGTGCTCCACCGTCTTACATCTTAAACTAATATTTGGCCTTTTATCTGTGTGTATGCGGCACGCATGCGGAGACGCAGGCGAGAGAGAATTTATCGCCCTCGCGTCTCCTATGACCTCCTTACAGACCAGCAATGCCGGAGCCTCCTCCGTTTCAGTGGCGAGGTCATGAACGAAGTTTGCCACATTGTACATGCTGATCTCGAGGCGAACCACCCTTATGCCCTCCCCGTGGCTGCCTAAGTGACTGTTGCCCTATTGTTTTATGCGTCTGGGACATTTCAACGTCCTCTGGGTCTAATTGGAGGCATATCTCAAACAGCCATAAGTTGGCAATACACGATGTGACGTCAAGCTTAGTCAGACATGCCAGTGAATTCATACACTTGCCCCTGTCTCCCGAAGAACAGGAGCGAGTGAAAAATTAGCTCTGGCACAAATCTAGTTTCCCTAATGTCCTGGGTGCGATTGACTGCACGCACGTTCAGATACGTACTCCATCTGACAACACGCTCATATACATCAATCGCAAGGGGACCTATTCAATTAATGTACAGGTAATTTGTGATGCAATGTGTAGAATTACTCATGTTTTCGCAAATTATCCTGGATCCACCCATGACTCCTTCATTCTGGCCAACTCTGCCATTCCTGCAGTCTTCCAGCGGACCCCCCATTGGATGGGTGGCTGTTAGGAGACAATGGTTATGCCCTGAGTACCTGGCTGATGACACCATTCATCACACCAGGGATGAGGGCGAGTTGGCCTACAATCGAAAGCACACACGAGCGCGTAGTGTNAGGCTTGATTTTTACACCTGCGACAACACTATTTAGGCTAAATATCTGACAACTTCCTCTCATAAACCCTTTGACACATGGTTAATATTGACATGTTTTAATTTTGGTTACAAATATGGCTTAAAAACTTCTTTTTACCAAAAACAAAATTAACTGTAGTGGTCCACCCAAACACAGCCAATCAGATTTGCTCCTCGTGAGAACTAAAATTCTTTATTATTCAATTCAGACAGTACTCAAAGCTCTCCTTTTCACAAAGTGCTGCTTTTATCATAGACTTTTTGTGGAAAACACAATGTTTTCTAAATTACAAGTTAAAAAAGTTAGTTACCCAACTTTAAAGGGCACTATGTAAGAAACAAACAAAGTGACTTTTGAACACCAGAGGGAGCCTTTCACATGCATTTTGCCTATTAAGCATGATGCCATCTAGCGTCAATAATCCACATTCCGGCCCGTAATAAAACATTTCAAATACGTATAAATGTATCACAATTGATGTAGATTGGTTAACAGTGCTCTCTTAAGTATTCATGTTGTAAAGAATAAATATGATTTAAATGTTTGTGGACTATATGTGATAATTAAAATTCCTCTCAATCTTACACGGTGCCCCTTTAAACTCACAAAGTTATAGAATCAACTGCTTTGACCTCATTGTCATCAGATGTATCCCATTATAACTTCTTGTTTTGCTGGGCAGCCCATAAAGGAGCTGTGTGGGAGAATCCGAAGTGTGAATAAGATGCGACAGCACCGGATTCTGCTGCACACAGACGCTGCTCAGGCTTTGGGTAAAATCCCAGTGAACGCTCCAGCTCTGGGGGTGGATTATCTCACTATAGTCGGACACAAGGTGAGCAGCTTTTCTTCTGGAACATATGAATTTAAAAAAGTTCATTTAAATACATTTCAATGGCCTTTCCAGTATTTTTAGGCTTCGTTACAGTTACATATGCTTCAGTCAAAGCTCATCAATATTGTCAACACTAAACTTTTCAGAATCAATCAGCACCAAAGTGGATTTAGAGAAAAGGGAAGAAACTTTGTATCACAACCCAGACATTACTTTGATTTAAAATGAAAATACATTGTTAAATATCAACCACACTGTAAATACGGGCCAAATCCACAGAAGTCAAACCAACATTACGATTTGACAAATGAGAATATCTTGTAATACTTCAATTTTTAAATGATAGTTAAAATTCCTGGAAACTGAGCATCATTTGGTGCTTTTTGACAACATATGACTGATAAATAAAGACCATAAAGATTATCACACCAAACTCAAGTCAAAAGTCATAGTCACAATGAGATTGGTATTTAAGATTATAAAGCATTCTCTTGGTTTTACAGTTTAACGCCCCTCGGATCGGAGCTCTGTATGTGAACAGTCCTGGTACAAAAACTCCCTTATATCCGCTGCTTTTTGGAGGAGGACAAGAGAGAAACTTCAGACCTGGGTCAGGATTAGACTCTTACTCAACAGTACATCTTTAGAATACACTGGACTAATAACTGTTCATATGTGGCTTCTTTTGCAGACAGAAAACACACCCCATGATTGCAGGATTAGGAAAGGTACAGTCTTTTTTTAAACAGTAAGCTATGTTTTGCATGGTGAGCTTTATTCTCAAAAAAAAAAAAAAATCGCTATATAAATGGCTTTTTCATTTCAAAAAGCACATTCCTGATACGAACGCCTCTCGCTCCTGTTTTTCTTCTTTTTTATGTTAATTTTTGAAAAGTCATCGTTTTCAGACATGTATTTCAAGGGAAGGTTGTCAAAAGTATCAAAAAACAGATACTAATTAATATTACAGGAACCCTAATGTGTAACTATTTTTAACCTTGTCATAACTGCCGTCTCTCATCACTAGTTTATTCTAACTTTTACTAAGAATGATTCCTACATGTTTGAGTAATCTTGTATTGTCCTGCAGCTGATGATTGAGATTTAGGAAAGACCTTCCACCTATCCCCGCCCACTTATCTGAATTCATTTATGATTACTAAAGAATTCTGATTCATAGTAAAGCATGTATGGTCAGAATTGCACATATTAATGTATACGGTAGTTACTTTACACCAATAAAAATGCCACATTTAAATTTGCTGCTTGTTACATTAAAACTTTACAATAAAGAGGCGGGGCTTATCAGTTTTGCAGTTTTGAACAGGAAGTAAATTGAAACTGTTCCTATTCTAAATTGTTTACATCAATTTGTTTTACCAAAGAAAAAAAATTCAAATGACTGATCTACATACAGTTTATTTCTAAATACATAGAAAAAATGCAAAAGGTCCCCTTTAAACTGGTAATCAAACTAGATACTCATTTACACAATAACCCCTTTTCACAGTGCTGGGCTAGGCTAGTTTGGAATAGTTCTTTCTGGTTCATTTATTCTCTATGGAAAATTAGCCGAAAAGGTAAATACTAAAAACCGTGCAGTTTGTGCTAATGCTAACCTAAATTTCATTGACTTATTAATGTTAAAAAGAAACTGAACTAGCTTTTTGCAAAAACAATTTCATGTATATATATTTTTTTCAGATTCTCTACTTTATATGTAGCTTATTTTATGTGTTAGCATTTGCATTGTGCCAAAAACATGCACTCTCTGAACTCCTGGTCCTTTCCTGGTGAAGTATTTCCCTCGTATGTGAAGCTCTGAACTTGCTGCCAGTGATGATCTAGTTGAAATCCACTCTCTGCTTTTTAATTTTAAATATTGATTTATTTTAGTGCATCTCGGTAACTTCTCCATAAGGAATGAATAGAACGGGAAGGAGCTATCCACAAGCATGAGGCTAAGTGGGTCTAGCCTAGCCACAGCTCTGTAATAAGGGCCCATAGAACAAATGGTATATTTAATGAAGCATTTTAGAATAATGTTGAGATTTAGAGAGTTAAAAAAAACTCTCATCAAAATTGAATTATTTTACCTAAATATAGAAAAGTTGGGTGGGATGTAACTTTAACATAATTTTGTCCCATTATTAATTCATGCTGTTTTTGCCAGGCTGCAGATCTGGTGACATCCAATCTGTCTGAGTACGAGAGTCACATGCGAAGAGTCAGAAATTACTTGGAAGCAGACTCAAGGTAAACAAATGTCCAGGGAATTGTTTAGTGATTGTAGTTCATAATGTCTAATGAAAACCAATTTTTGAAAGAAATATGTGTAAACATTCAAAAGCAGTTGAATTTTTGCTCCTGACTGTTCTTCGGATTTGTTCTTACAGAAGAACACATTTTGCCAAATGCCAAAAGATCCTAAGAACAAATGTGTTTGTAAGAATGTGTTATGAATGAGGCCCACTGTTGTTTAAATTGCCAATGAAAAAAGCATCATCTATATTAAAATTAGGTAGAAAAATGCCATTGCACTTGATATTACTAAGACAGTAAAAACAAACTCAAAATAAGAGAAATTTAACTTAATTTAAGCCTAAATTTACTGAAGATATTATTTAGGGTCATACATTTGTCCAGAGTGAAGCTGGCTGCACACTAGTGGAGTTTAAGATGTTTTGTGATTTTTTTTGTTTTGTTTAAAAGGAACAGGCCACAGACACAGTGACGTGAAAAAAAAAATACTTATGTTACGTATATAATATAGTTTGTAATTGTCATATTTGGCTGATTTATCATGATTTTAAATTGGTTTTGTGGTTTAAAGGTGCACCGAGTAACTTTTGACCAAAAAATAAACTTGAATAAGTTTCCTAGTTTAGATGTGTTTGTGACACTAAAAAAAAATGAAAGTATGTAATTTTACTATGAGCGGGATTGCATGGGCACAAAATAACTATTATTTGGTCAAGAAGCGGGCCTCCTTTTGTTTATTCTATGGAAAAGCAGCACCTTTAGCTATATTTTTCACATTATGGCATAAAACTTTATTATTCCCATTAAGAATGTACTATAGAATTGTTTTATCTTCTTATTTGTGTTGAATTGTGAAGTATTTTTCACCTCCAGAAAGTTACACAGTGCACCTTTAAAATCTCTAAATCTCCAATCAAATATAAGGCAGGTCTGTGGCGCTGAGGCTCGTCTCACTCAGACCTGTGCAGACACATACACAGTGAACAGGGCGCGTTCATGCAGCGCAGGCACTCAGTGTTTCTCCACAAAAGTGATAAAACATGTTTTTAGTTGTACTTTTTTCGAGTGCTATGTCTTCCATAGTCAAAAAAATAATAATTATGCTACTACTACATAAATCATCACAAGCAAATATTTAACAGCAAGAAATCAAAAAAATTGTCATGTTCTCTCACAAAGCCAGTATAGCAAGCGGTCATCAGTTCTCCCATCATTCTGTGGTGGCATCATCAAACATTTAGCTCAGATGGTTGTGCACAAGGTCCAGGGATCGAAAGTCGCATCAGTAATTATTTTTTCTTACGTTTAATTTTGCGTGTAGAGACAAAAAACTCATATGAGATTATATGCTCATGTAATGCAAGTGTTTCACATATATGTATGCAAAGTAGATAAAAAATAATCTTGAAGTGTAAGTCAGGCAAAAACTCCTGTAGTGTGCAGAAGGCTTTAGCGAAACACTTTTAACTTATCTCTTTCTTTTCTTGTTTTATGAAGCACTTTGAATTTTACAATCACTTATCTGGTCTAATCACTATTTTTATTTGTTTTCTATTTTCAGTTTGTCTTCAATGATAAAATCCATTTCAACAGTCATTTCCCAGGCTCCGAGATCCTCCCCAACACATGTAACGTGTCCATCCTGGGCCCAAACTTACCAGGTGATCCCTCTGACCTCTGACCTGGTCCACTCTTCTCTCATGTTGGTTCATGACCTGCTCTGCTGGGGCAGCTGTTAACACCACAAGTCTTTGAATCATTCATGAGCCTCCAGAGAAACAGCGACAGGAATCTGCTGGGCGCAACTAGAGCTGTAACGTTTGAGACAAATATTTCATTGTGATGGGTAACAATGACTGAATCCCACAGTAACAACTCATATGTCTTGTCTAGTGGTTCTGCACATGACATCACTCTTTCTAAATGTCAGCAGTGAGTGGAGTAAGTGCATGAGAGTGTTGTGGATTTTTGAAATACACCCTTAAGAACAAAACACATAGAAAGTTTGTTTGAATGAAAGTATAAAAGTTTATTGCAAAAGTGTGCACACAAAAAGCCCTCCATGTCCTGTCTGTCCCTACTCTAAACATCTGTGAGTTTGTTTACATGTAGGGAAATCAGACTAGGCTAGAAAACCGGACTCTTTTGGTTTCCCCTCAAACCAGTTGGACCAGTTTTGCTCCTGTAAACCGATTACTCTGGAGAAACTGGTCATATTTTGTCAGGTTCACTACTCATCTTTCTGGGACAAGTGTTTCTGGCACTGTGTTAAACATGGAGTTAAATACGTCAGGGGTTCTCAAACTTTTTCAGTCCAAGGACCCCTTATCGGCTCGAAAATCTTCCAAGGACCCTCTGTCACTTTTTGCTCTGGTTTCACATTAAAATTCCGAAATTAAAGCCAAGTTATATATCAAATTTGAATAAATGTTTCGTTTCCTATGGTCATATTTACTGATTTACATTCAAAGCCATCTTTTCTATCCAAAATTCTATGTTTAGGATGGTAAATCACAGGAAATTGTTATACTGAAAAAAATAACAAATGTTTCAAAAAAATTTGGGGGACCCCCTACACATGGTCCAGGGACCCCCAGGGGTCCCCGGACCCCACTTTGAGAACCACTGAAATACGTGACTGTGTGTGCCATGTTGTGCAGGGAGCTTTTCTGTTGTAAAAATGTTAAGTTTTTTGTTGGAATGTGTAGTGGACAGGGGTTGTGAGCATGCTCAGTTTCTTTTATCCAGCTGTAGACGATTGTCTGTTTACATGACACCTGAAATCAGACTACAATCGGTCGGGACCATGTGTGCCAACTGGTTTTCCGTAAACAGGTTCACAGCGGGATGCACAGTAGCCAAGTGGTTAGAGCTCTAGCTTCCCAATAAGGAGGACGTGGGTTCGACTCCCGGGTCGGACCATATCTCTCTGGGTGGAGTTTGCATGTTCTCCCCATGTCACCGTGGGTTTTCTCCGGGTACTCCGGTTTCCTCCCACCTCCAAAAACATGCATGTTTAGGTTAATTGGTTATCACTTCAAAATTCCCTGAGTGAGTGAATGAGAGAGTGAATGGTTATCTGTCTCTAACTCTGCGATGATTTGGCCACTGTCCAGGGTGTTCCCCCGCCTAAGGCCCACAGTTACTGGGATAGGCTCCAGTTTTCCTGTCACACACATCTAAAGGCAGGATGGAGGTGTAAAGCCCCGCACAGAGATGTTGAAAACAGGACATGAAGATCACTAAACCTTCACAGACATCATTAACAGTTTGATCTAGACTAAGCATGAGCAACACCTTTATCTAAGAGACCCAAGGCTGAAGCCAGTGGGTGATTTGTGTCTGGACACCCTCAGCTCACTCAGACATTAATGTCTAACACATGTCAATGTATAAGATGTATTAACTTTAGCATCAGAGAATTAAGTAACATTAAATATATTAAAGATTCTGTGTCATTTCTTACTGACACAGACTTTGGAATCACACACAACCAAAATATCTTTAAAAAAAGATATTTTGAGTACAATTGATGAGACAGTTAAAATGTTTCCAAACGGAGTTGGCAAACTACTAAGCTACACAGTCCAAGTGTTATGACAACCATAGTGCATTGTATTCAGAAGTCTAAGAACAGACCAAAGCCTGTTTTCTTTCTAAGTGGACTGAGGATGGGCTCTGTGCTGATTTCTTTCTGTGGAACCATTTGTGTTTAACTGTAGTTTCAGGTGAACGTTGTATAATTTCATCTGGGCTGGAGTCATGCTGGGTTCCTGTTGGTTCATTTATTTGCAAACAAGAACCTTGAAAGGAGAGGAGGCCTTTTTCTTTTGGAATATGCTGTATTTTTTATAAAAGGACTGGATGACTCTCCAGACAGAACAGATGGACAGACATGGACATCGGACTGAACAATTCTGCGTGATCAGAACCTCCATATACTGTATCTGAGCTCTGATAGCTTCTCTCAGGATTTTGTTTTTCAGATGAATAGAAAATTCCACAACATAAGCAAAGTTTAATTTACATTTTACAGCATAATTAAACAATAACTAGATAAATAATAAAGAAACTTCTTTTATGTTCTTGCCACTCAGTCAGAATGTTGTCATGTGTTTCAGGCTGGAAAGTGCTGTCGTGGTGTGAGCGTCTGTTGGCCAGTGTTGGTGCGGCCTGTCACTCAGACAAAGGACACAGGTACTGGAATCATTGTTTAGAAGAAGAAATTTCATTGTAATTGTAGTCATTTTAAAACAATGGAATGGAGGATTTTGAACTAGGCAAATGTAGAAAACCAAAAGATAGTAGAATCACTCAAACACTTGCCATTTAAACACAACATGGTTAAATATTAAAACTTGTTACAGAGGTTAAATATGTGTCATGTAGTAACTTTAATGATCAGATGTGTTTGTTTTGTCTGTCCAGGCCGTCCCATATCCTCCTGAACTGTGGCATTTCGGAGAAGGTGGCTGCCAATGCTCTGAGGTTAAGTGTGGGACGAGACACTACTGAAGACGATGTAGAGGTTGTGGTGGAAGATCTGAGGACAGCCGTCAGTGTGCTGGAGGAAATGGGCTAACAGACTTTCCATTATCAGTGCTTTTATGAATGTAAGAGATCAGGGTTCCACATACTAGTGTGTTGTTCTAGACTCTTTTCACCGTGCTGTGGCTAGGCTAGGTTAGGGTGTGAAAATACCTGTGTCTATTTATCATCTACTGTATGGAGAATTTGAATCTTAGCAAATTACCCATAAGGAATGAATGGAACGAGAAGGAACTATTCACAAGTATTAGGCAAGCAAGCCTAGCCTAGCCACAGCACTGTGAAACGGGCTCGTATAAAGATCGGGAAAGAACACCACAATGGAATCAGCTGCAGCAAGACATGCCAAGTGTTCATCGAAATACAGTAAATGTCTAAAAAATAAACAAGAGAGCCAGGCAACAGAGTCACTAATGATAAATACACCTGTAACACTGCAAAAAGTTATGATCCAGTCTAGCTTCAAACTACTAGAATTTGGATTTTAGTCATTTTAAGGATCTACAGTTGATATCTGATTTTAGCTTGAGTAAAATAAAAATGTCTCATATTATTGGCAAATATTTGGGCCTGAAATTAGAACAAATGTTTGAAAACAAGACAGAAACAACTTCAAGTAAAAGCGTTTTAGCTGGTGACCCTAAATGAAGATTAAAATCTCAAAATATGTGTGTAGAATAAATGATTCATCATCTTAAAATCTTAAGTTGTTAACTCTTTCTAGATATTAAATGCCACACTTCACATAGCACTCTCGTCTCACAACAAGAAGGCTGTGGGTTTGACTCCTACATGTTATGTTTAGAATTTGCAGGTTTCTTCCTGTGTCTGGGTGGATTCTCTGGGCACTCCAGCTTCCATTATGGTAATACCCTGCAGGCAGCTATTGCAGTCCTGATCAAGCCTATCCCTGCTCCACTACGCCTGAGCAGATGCTCCAGCAGCAGAGAAGAATGTCAAATGCAGAAAAATGTCTTTACGGGGACAACAAAGTGTAACTTAACCTTAAAGATGCATTGTGTAACTTTCTGGAGGTGAAAAGTCATCTACACAAATCTGTAGCAATAGAAGGTTGAACTATACTTTGAGACTTTCTGAATGGAGATGAATACATTTTATGCCATGAAAAAAAATCAGCTTAAGGAACAGCTTTTCTGCAGAAACAAACGTGTTCAGGCTCCTCCAGGCCAAATAATAGACTATTTTGTGGCCATGCCAGCCACTCAAGATAAAACGTAGATTTTTATTAATTATTTAGAGTAACAAAGGCATCTAAATAACAAAATGTGCATTTATTCAAGTTTATTTTTGGCAAAAAAGTTGTGCAGTGCATCTGTAACTATTTTTAACCATGTACAATATTTAGGAGCTGGGCATGTTTTGCTACACTTGGGACTTCAAAAGCAACTGTTACCATGGAAAATGCACAATTTTTGCAAAGCGTGCTAAACTTCCATAGAGTTAGCCAAAACAATGTAGTTTTAAAAAAACACACACACACAGCCAATGAGATGCTGTGGAACAACCCAATAAACTACTGGGGCGTTTACTGAAAAAGACCCTATTATTTCTGTATAGGTCAATTGAACATTCTACACTCAAGGAAAAAAGAAACGCAACATTTTAATTTCTAAAAATTCCTTAGAAAACGAGTACATTTGGAAAAACAGGCTAGCACCATGGTTTCAGTCCACAGTAAGCTGAAGACAGGTGAACAAATTTCTTGGTTTGGCTTGACTGATTGTGAGAACAATAAAGAGTGCATTACAGGGTCGTTTATTCACAGAAAATCATGTTTGAAACTCAGAGTTGACTTTTACCGCTGGTTAACTGTGCTCAAGTCTTCTCTATAAAGGCCACCAGAATGAAGCCAAAAACACACTTTTTCACGATGCCACGATTGTCGTAACCAGAGAGGGATGGAGCTATTGGCAGCTCCAAGCTGGACGACGGTGTTTTGCTGTCGCCAGGGTGTTTGGAGTCCACCGCTCTACCATTAGTCGTCTTACGGAGCGATACCAGGCCACTGGTTCCGCTTACGACCACCCTCGTACTGGTCACCCCCGTGTAATGACCGCTGCAGAAGACCGCGCCAACCGCCCCGCACATCTCCGTAACAGGTTCAGCCGCCACCAGGTCCTCAGCCGAGACCATTGGGACACATCACAGACCAGTGTTGGCCAGAATCATCCGTAAGCGCCTCCATGCTGACCTGTATTCGACCATATTGGCCATATGTTGGATCAGTGCTTACCCCCCCACATCGCCGAGCTCGGGTCGAATGGTGCACTGCACATCGTCATTGGACTTTGCAGAGGTGGTCCCAAGTCGTGTTCAGTGACAAAAAAAGGTTCCAGTGCTTCAGAGCAGATGGCCGAGTTTGGGTGTACAGGACACTATAGGAGAAACTCAGCAGCAGCTGAGGGCGGTACTGGTGGAAAAATGGGCGGCAATTCCACAGGATCAACTCAGACACTACTGCCGATCCATGAGGCGACGAATAACCGCTGTCCAAGATGCCAACGGGCGTCACGTGAACTATTGACAGTCTGATGAAACTCCTGTCACTTTTGGTTTGGGGGTTGCTCTATTGTTTGTTTGTGTTTTTGGACTCAATAATGTGTAAACGCCACAAGAGTTGGCCTGAGGATTAGAAATGGATGTAGGGTTCATATGAAACAGGCAGATCTCAAAAAGAAAATTATTCTGCCCCCCAAAAACTCAGAAAACTGAGTGTTGCGTTTCTTTTTTCCTTGAGTACTGTGTGATGCCACAATACACTGTACATTCCAATGATATAACATCTTTATTTTGTTACATATTGGCTTAAACTGTCAGAAAAATGTGTCATTTGTGTGAAAACCATCTAGTTTTTTGTATGTAGAGTGATTCTATTTTAGAATCCCCTCTACTTCCTGTAATTTTCACCTGTTACTTGTCTTGTGGAATATTGTATCTATATTAAAACTCAAGATCCTTAGAGAAGTTCTCCGAGCACAGATACATGGTTAATTTACAATTTTGCATAATGGTCCAGTCCTGTTCGTCAGTCTGGTCAGTCCTGTCCAAAAATGTCTCTATCAGTCACCAACAGCACAGCATATAGCCCAAGAGCAACACCACACCTCCCATTCACAGGAGATAACATAGTACAGCAACTCTATGATAAATATTTACCAATGGGGCTATCACACCAGACTAAACCATCAAAAATACATGTAAGCAGCATGTTTGTGCAATCAGAACAGCTAAAGAAGCATTTTAAAAACACTATGATCATGTAAAGTAATCAAATATTCCAGATAAATAATAAAAGCTGCTCTATCATAGTCATCACTGTGTCTGTGTAACTTTATGGTTCAATTCAACTTGAAGACTCAGAGAAATATCACAATATGGTATATTGTAAAAGCTAATATACAATCAGAGGTGAAGCACAAGAGTTTGAAGAATATCTGCTATGTAATGTCTTAATAAATCTTTTATTTTTTGTATAATTTGTGTTAACTTCTGTTGTTTTGTAATTGAAGTGAATGCTTTTACTTGAAGAAAAAGTATATGTGCAATTGCTGCATAACTGTAATTGTTTGCACTATGGGAAAGAAATCATTAAAAATATTATCAATGTCTTTAGAGGCATTTAAATAAAGAAAATATTTTTAACAGTTATGACTTTGGAGTGACCTGAACTTAGTTTTTCCATGGTGTCATGTTTGTAATCAGCTAAATGCATTATGAAACCTGATCCAGAGCCACACGTTCACTCAGGATGAGCTGCAGACACTGGACGTCTCACACATGAAGCAGGTGATTGGTCAGACACTGGACGTCTCACACATGAAGCAGGTGATTGGTCAGACACTGGACGTCTCACACATGAAGCAGGTGATTGGTCAGACACTGGACGTCTCACAC
Source organism: Mugilogobius chulae (assembly GCA_038363315.1). Classification (NCBI taxonomy): domain Eukaryota; kingdom Metazoa; phylum Chordata; class Actinopteri; order Gobiiformes; family Gobiidae; genus Mugilogobius; species Mugilogobius chulae. Next base: position 1,229,803 of record CM076412.1, read on the forward strand.
ATGAAGCAGGTGATTGGTCAGACACTGGACATTTCAGGTGATTGGTCAGACACAGTGAGGAGGACTGTAGTTTGTGTTTGTAGACTCTTTCTGTGCTTAAGTTTCCCAGCTCCAGTGAAGCGTGGCCTGTATCAGCAGATGGTTAGTGATGCAAACTCAACATGCGCGTTTCGTTACCTCCATTCTCTTAAGGCTCATGTTAACTGCTCCTGAAAATCTATGGGAAATAAATATAAAAAGCACATTTTATACAAGAGGGCTGCAGACACACAAAGACGTGTGGGGATCAATAGACAAACACATCTTTTCATAAAAACACACTTTGGTCCTTTCATTAAATATTCTCCTCATTTGTAAAGTATTTAACATGTTTTCAGAGAAAACCACCAACAACTCACTGTTCACTGCCTGATCTTTAAGTCTTTTTTCATTTTAGACTGAGATAGTGAAACCCCATTGAAATGAACTAAACAGGAAATGAACATGCCGGCAGGAAGTTAGCATTTTTTAAAATAAATAAGCCAACTGTCTTGTGTGCATAGAGCCAATTGTAAAACAGTTTGGTCAGTTTAATTTTATTGACATAAAAATAAATGATCCAAAGCAATGGAGAAAAGCTTCGGTGTTCTAGTGTATCACACAACCTCTTGTTTCGTCAATAAAGAGTTTTTTCTACCAGGGCCCGACCGATATATTTTAAAGCTTATATCTTCAATCAGCAATCAGATGGTTAGGGTTATTTAGCGCAGTTATTACATTTATTTGTGGAGTTGTTTGTTGTTGGACTGCACCTGAACGCAGCACCAGGCTGACGCTCTGCATTACTAGTGCACTCTGAGACAGCATTGGATTTAAAATCCTCTCATCTCTGTGTAGCGAGTTTAAATACTGCTGTATAACTACACAAACTAGTTCTTTTATTTTTTTGTATTCATTTTTACCTGGCATGCTGGGGTCCTTCTGTGACTTCTTCTGTGTTTTTTTTCCTGTGCCCTCAGGCGCCAATATAAATTCAAGACCCGCCCTTTTCTCTTCCCTTTTGTAAATATTAAGCTGGGAAGAGGTGAGTCATCCACTGCAATCCATTGACTTAAAATGTATTTTTGTTTATTTTTATCTTCAATATGTCATTGTAAGAGCCTAATAGTGCTATTTGCACTTATATTGTACTTTCATTTAATGTGATTGTTTTAGTATCTTGATGTGAAGAGCCACATGCTAACTCCGTCACGTGTTTTCTTTACTTGGGGAAAGCAGCAACGTACCACATGTTCACCCAGTATTTTGTTGTTGACCAGATTAAATGGAGACTGCCTCCGAACAGTGCACTGTCTTGTGCCCTACTACACCTCACAATCAAGTTCAACACACCGCTGAGAGTACTGAGAGTATACATCTGCTACCAACTCAAGAAAAGGAAACTTCCTCACAGATGACGCCTGCAACAACAGAACACAACTTTTATTTCATCAAAGTGTCAGTGGAGAAGAAGGACCATCCTCGTCAGAAAGGAGGACACACTGTCTCACTATGGACAGTCGTTTGGAGTTTGAATTGAGGGAATTCTGTTGTAAAGAACTGGGATCTGAGAAGAGTTTTCTGAGCGGTGAGTGTTGAAAACGTGTTCGCTTTACTTCAATGTTGCTCACTGTAGTTGTCAGTTAGCTCATGATGCTATTAGGGACAGGATGATTCACTTAAGCCACGATTTGTTTCAGTTTTCGATTTTGCAGCCACAATTTTTTATTTGTTCGATTTTGTTAGTTTGTCTAGATTAACTTTTTTTTATCTTAGGACACAAAATAAACCATAAGACATGACATTTAAAACAAAGCCACTGTCGTTAGAGCTTAGAACTAGTGTTTTTATCAACATTCAAACAGTAAACAGTAGGCCTAATATTTAGGCCCAGATCTTGCCGCCAGTCTTAACTTGTGACGCGTGGCAGTAACTGGGCATTGACGCAAACGTGGTAATTTGCTGACACTTAGTGGCTGAGCCACTGCTGAGAGCATGGGGCATGAAACGTTAGACGAGGTGTGGTGATGCAATACACAAGGTAGTGCGAAGCAGAATGAGGGCGTGGTGTGGTGCATTCTGTGAATGGAAAAATCTGAAAAAATGAACTTAAAAAGTAGTGCACTAACAAACGCAACATACCTTGCAGGATTAATGGAGTAACATAAAAAAATATAGTATCACAGTATCACAAAAAAGAAATATTAACAATCACGAACATAACCAACACAAATTACCAGAGACGGAAAAATTGATATGGAGCAATTATCTGTCCGAGTCCTTTAAATAGCACACAGAGGGGCAGGGTTTTCTGTTTAAACAGATACAGAAACCTTCAAGTAAGTGGCGCGCAATGTGCTCCACCGTCTTACATCTTAAACTAATATTTGGCCTTTTATCTGTGTGTATGCGGCACGCATGCGGAGACGCAGGCGAGAGAGAATTTATCGCCCTCGCGTCTCCTATGACCTCCTTACAGACCAGCAAGGCCGGAGCCTCCTCCGTTTCAGTGGCGAGGTCATGAACGAAGTTTGCCACATTGTACATGCTGATCTCGAGGCGAACTCAACCACCCTTATGCCCTCCCCGTGGCTGCCTAAGTGACTGTTGCCCTATTGTTTTATGCGTCTGGGACATTTCAACGTCCTCTGGGTCTAATTGGAGGCATATCTCAAACAGCCATAAGTGTGGCAATACACGATGTGACGTCAAGCTTAGTCAGACATGCCAGTGAATTCATACACTTGCCCCTGTCTCCCGAAGAACAGGAGCGAGTGAAAAATTAGCTCTGGCACAAATCTAGTTTCCCTAATGTCCTGGGTGCGATTGACTGCACGCACGTTCAGATACGTACTCCATCTGACAACACGCTCATATACATCAATCGCAAGGGGACCTATTCAATTAATGTACAGGTAATTTGTGATGCAATGTGTAGAATTACTCATGTTTTCGCAAATTATCCTGGATCCACCCATGACTCCTTCATTCTGGCCAACTCTGCCATTCCTGCAGTCTTCCAGCGGGACCCCCCATTGGATGGGTGGCTGTTAGGAGACAATGGTTATGCCCTGAGTACCTGGCTGATGACACCATTCATCACACCAGGGATGAGGGGCGAGTTGGCCTACAATCGAAAGCACACACGAGCGCGTAGTGTGATCGAGAGAACATTTGGTTTGCTGAAAATGCGCTTCAGATGTTTGGATAAGTCTGGTGGAATATTGAACTATACTCCTCAAAAAGTCGCAGCCTTCTTTGTGGCATATTGTGTACTGCACAACATCGCCATTCGTCATGGATGTGCCCTGGACTTGCCTGAGAGGACTATAGAAGGCACGCGCCACGTGTGCCGATGCCAATTGACCCACCACCTGCGGCAGCCCGGGTGAGAAGAGAGCAGCTGGTGGAGGAGCTGCGTCGTTAGAGGTAATCTGAACAATATGTGAAAGCATGGGACAATACATTGCAGCATGTCTGAGCCTTGTTTTTGACAAGCAGGTATTCAGCACGGGCCAACTCTCCGGACTTCCACTGTACGGACATCTGCGGCTCCAGGATGCGATGTTCCACTTGAAATCATTGTTTACCGACTTGCTTGCTCCCGCTAATTCGTTGTTTTAACAGTAGAGAATATTAGTGCTGTTATTTATGATGTATAAAGATATTCTCATTAAGTGCATTTTGTAATAAACATTTTTGATCACTCCTTTTACTGTCAAACGCAAACACATCATTATTGTATATTATCATTGAAAAGCCCAACTGGGAAATTGAGTAGCCTAAACCCTTGAAACTGTTTTAGGTCCTACAGCAGACGTAATTTCTGGCCGTTTCACTCAATGATGCTTGGCTAAACAGTGTAATGTGGCCTAAGTGATCACACGAAAATGGATAAATAATTGACCTCAGAGTTTTTGGTGTCACATCAACTCTAGGCTAGGCCTACAATCCCAACGTCCACATAAAGAAAATTGAAATATTTTCCAAGCATTGGAAGTATGTAGCTACCCTTAAATACTTTAAGAAAGTTTTTACAGCAAATTGTAGGGCCTTTATAAAATTGTTTAAATCCAAACACTTTGCTTTATTTTTAACATCATTGTTTAATGTTAAAATTATAAAGTTAAAAAACAATAGTAAAATGACATATGTAAAAGTATTTAAAATGAATAAATATTACTCGAATTCTTTAGACATTTTTGAATCTAAAAAAAACAAATATATATATATATATATATATATATATATATATATATATATATATATATATATATATATATCCTCCTAGGACCCGAATCTTTGCAAGGCATGCTTTATTAATTTCTCTTTGTTATTTCGGGTGATTGGAACCTGATGAGTGTAAAAACGAAGTGTTACTAGCAAGTACATCAAGACATGTGCTTTTAACACTGTAAAAAACATTCTGATTATATTGTAAACTATTCTAAATTAAGACTGCTGCTGTTCTAAGTTGTCCACTTATATTTGAAAAGCTTTGTGACACTTGAGATCTGCCTGTATGCAGAGAAACACCCTGTATAGAACAAATAAGTCTTTTGCTCTGCCACATGCGGCATTCTTCAGGTTTACCATCTCTGGTAGACGTGCAGCCTTTAGTATGCCACATGTAGAGTTGTGTTTGTGGTACAGGAACAAGCTGTTGGCTAAAGCTAGAACTGTAATGTGCATTATCATTAATAGTGTCCATTTCTTAGTACAGCCACTCATGCGTTGGTAACTATTCTATCCTCAGTGGTGTTTTGTGCTGAGGTGCTTCTTCCATCCTTTTTTTTTTTTAATTGTTGGTTGGCAGTACTCAAGTGGACTCTGATCTTCTCTGTCTTGCACAGTTTCATTCTTATGCTCAAACTGGGCCTGGTTTGGCATTAACTGATAAGCCTTCTATTGCCCCTTTTTGGACAGATTTTTATGACTTGGACCTGGTGTTGTTTCATCAGGGCTATTGTTTGAGTGGTTATTCACATCCTGCTCTGTCCGAGAGTGACGTCTGACTGAGTGTCATCTGGCAATACTGCAATCTAAACAATATCCTTCATAATAATCACGTTTATGTTTATGTCCAGGTCAGATTCCACTGTAGAATGGAGTTCTCACTTCCACTCCTGTACTTATTACTGCTGCATTGGTCCTGTCTTGGAAGTTGATATTCAGGACTCCCCACAGCATCACTGTTGCCTGATAAATGTTTCACCTCAGAATTGTTTCCATCAAAGGACCAACTCTATTGCTTGTGACAAGGATAAGCTCTCTGGATAAAAAAAAAAAAAAAAAAAAAACTATATGAGGAAAAAAACACACCTAAAATCTATCCATATTTGTTTAGAACACATCCTTTATTGGTCCGTACTGCAATAAGTAATTGTTTTCTACCATAACCATGCCAAAATACAATTTAATTTCTACATATTTGTGTTAGCATTTTTCCTTTTCACCAAAACTAACTCCCGCTGTCCACGTTTGTGGACTGCATGTTTAAGAGAATGCTAGATTGTTGGTGTTGCTAAGTTTTTTAAAATTCAACTTCCATAGTAGACACTGAACACTTATATACACATCTGAACAAGAATTAGCCATAAAAGTTAATATATATATATATATATATATATATATATATATATATATATACGTATATAATATTATATATATAACATTAATTATGTGCAAATAATAATTATAGGAAATTCCTATTTAAGAATAAAGAATAATAAATATTTTAAATATATGATTTAAGTAGCCTAGTTTTAATTACCCGGTTTATTTGGCCTAAGATCAAACAAACAAACTTGAAAAATCCAAAGACTATGAAAACACAAAACACAAGCGTCTGTATTTAACAAACAGAAGACAATCGCGACACTTTTTTTTTTTTTTTTGAAATATATAACATTTAATCCAAACGAAAAATTAAAAAAAAAAAAAAAGTTTCCTCCCTCTCCGTGATGGACGGCCACGGGGACAGGAGGGCCTTTGGGCGACTGCACCGTGCAGCGGTGAGGGGGAAGCTGGAGGACCCGGCGGCGGTGGTGAGGGGGAGCCAGAGCGGGTGGTGGACGGGCCTGAGACAGCTGCTGGAGTGAGTCTACAATATGCTGCAGTGGCTCCAGCAGCTGCTGTGTTGAGCGATTTAAATCGGTCAACACCCGCTCCAGCATCTCAAACCCCCTCTGCTGCTGCTCCAGGAATCGCCGGTCGTCCTCTGGCGTGGCCCTTTGGTGGCGCCGCCGTGGTGGTGGTGGTGATGATGGTGGTGGTGGCTGGTGGTCACGGGTTTCCTCCACGAAGTATGAAGAGGGCCTATTACATCCCTCCTCTGTTGGTGCAGAAATAAATCAGTTTTCATTTTCATTTAGAGGTGCTTTGTGTGTTTGTTGTAATCCTACTAACAAATAAACCAAAAGGCAATATCATTAAGCTCTATAAGCAAAAGGGGTGCTATTTTCCAGGCGTAAAACATACTACGTAAGTGAAGTGCGTGGTTTGCTTACCTTCATTTCCAATTTGTAGGCCACCGAAGCAGGTGTGAGGTCGGAGGACGTAGAAGGCCCCCCTCCCGTGACCGCTGCTTGCTGCTTGTTAGTGGCAGCCTTCTGTTTTCCCCGTCTTCTGACATCATTGTACCACTTCCTACACTGATCATGCTCGAATGAATCACTTAATATGGGCTTGATTGGCAATTTGGGGAATTAAATGTATGGCCTGTTAGTTGTTTGGCTAGAACATGTTATTTTTTAACAAATACATACTTTATGAGGCCTTAGAGCCGCTTTACTGTCCCTGTATATTTGGACCTGACGGTCTGTCACCTCCTGCACGAGGTGCAGTGTCTCCTCCTCACTAAACCGCTCGCTTCTCTCTCGGCCTGGATAAGAAGCCGTGATTGCAAATTCCCCACGCATGTGAGATTTTTAAATCATGTACTTGAACTTTAAAAGAAAACCTAGAACCGTTCCGGTTGGGCGTCAATGTCGGCGTTTGGACCAGGTAAGACTGACGGCAAGATCTGTGTCCATATTTAGGGGTTTGTCCACCCATCAGTTGTTATGGCAACATAATAATGTACATTCAGTCAGGTCTTCACACTTTGTTTCTTCAGACATTGCGACTATTATTGTATTATTATGTGTATTTTACAAATACAGAGAGTGTGTAAGTCAGTGGCTGCTTGAGCAAAATTGATCGATTCTGGCCTTTTGATTCGATCACTGCATACTTCGATCGATTTTCAAAGTTTTCAATCAATTTTCCATCCCTAGATGCTATCACTACAACATTCTCGATGTCAGACTAGCGTGATGTTTTTTGTTGCAGCAACGCCAAACGAAGGGGAAAACAGCAACATAAAAGAACAATGTAAAGTAAACTTAAATTTAAACGTTTACTCACCACCGCACAGTGGTTGTTTACAGTTTCCAAGTATTTGAGCCTTTAACTCGAGTCATGCCAAGCATGCCTATACAGCTAGTCGAGATTGTCAGCAACCAAATCAAACAAAACATCATGCCACGTCAGCAGTCCGACCTCGAGAATTGCCTCAGCTCACTGTCTCTGGTGACTGTAACGTGTTTACATTGACATGTAAATTAGTCATGTAAATGGTCGGTATTTGCACATTTCAATTACGGAAATGTTGTGCATATTAATGAGGCTAACGGCACCTTTAGAATCTTGAATTCACTTCAGTAGTACAAGTCTATCAAAAATAATAATACAAACACATTTCAAGTCTTTAAAGTCACTCATAAGAGGAAAAGTAACACTAAATGTGACCTTAATAAACCCATATTTAAAATCACTAAAGCTAGACAGAGTTTTTAATGGTAAATGGTCCCTATTTATATAGTGCTTTTCCACCTTTCCAGGCCCTCAAAGTGCTTTACAGTCAGGGATCCACTCACCCAGTGTACGCAGACGCTGAGGCAATGTGGGTTAAGTGTCTTGCCCAAGGACACAATGACATTCCACTTTTGTCGTCCGACTGTGGCTCCATAGTGTTCCAGAGATCTCCTATCCAAGTGTTAACCAGGCCTTACTTACCTTCTGAGATTTGATGGGATCAGACTTTGACAAGCAGGTAATCACCTGCTATTAATAAATAAAGTATTTTTGTAGTTCTAATTAGAACAGCTGTCATATAGTTATCGGCACCCCCAGCCTCCTCTATAATGGTATCGGTTCCAAAAAGCCATTTCGGTCGGGCCCTACCCTGATGGCTCGAAGGTTCCAGTTTTACTCAATTACTTTGACACACTTGTCCATTTGTAAAAGAGCTCATCAGAATCCTAAATAGAGCTTTAGCTTTTCAAAACTACATTTCAGCTCTAGCTAAATGTAGTAAAAAAAGTCCTGATCTCAAAGTGACTAAACCTTCACTTCAGTGTATCTGGAGGAGTTGTGTTTTGTTCTTTATCTAAAATCAGGCATATCTGTACAAATAAAAACAAAACATACATATGTAAATGATTTGTCGGTCACATCTGTGATTGTCAAACTATTTACAAACATGACTTAGTCTGTGTTTTCTGCTCAGACCATTGTCCTGTTTCATTCTTTGTTGTTTGATCTTATTGCGCATGCGACTTTGATTTTGCTGTGATGTGTGAGTTTGTAATAAAAGTAGACAGTGTTTTAGTAAGGTCTTTATCATGTGTGAACAGGTCTGTAGTGTTGGAGAAACAAACTAAACTCACAGAACATAATTTGTCAATGAGAGCTGTGGAGCTGTTCTGAGAATGAGTCTGAAAACTGTGAATGAAAAACGTTGAAGAGTTTCTGAGCATCGGGCTGAAGACCAGAGGACCCTGAGGACATCACAGACTCTTTAAGTGCTCCATAGAATAGAGTGAGCTTGGTGGGACAATGTGATATCACAATAAAAAAAAATAAATTTAACGCCTCACATTCTTGTATTTGTTGACGAGGCCGGTTCCAACCTGTCCAAGTGTGCAGACATGGCTGTTGGAGACCTGGCGATCAGTGTAGGGGGAGGTTGAGAGATTCATGTGGTTTCTTCTCTCGCTGCATTGCAAGGGACGATATCCGCTGTGATGTGGATGAAAATCTATGACTAAAAGAGAGGAGCGTGAAGATGGCCAGGAGAGTGACAGTGACCAGTAAAAGTATGTAAAAGTGAAGCTTTACTTAGACTAGGTATATACTTATGTTTACATTAACATGTACAGATTACTATACTGTACTGTATTTTTACCTATTGAATAAAATTGTGTGTGATGTTTGGAGGCCGTTCTTAGAGTGAAATGTTTTGTTTGTTTTGTTTTGTTTTTTTCAGTTTTATACATAATATATTCTGTTTGGTAGACCTCTGCTTCAGTGAAAAACGTCTAAGGATTTCACACAATTGAAACAGGAGGAGGACTTTTGGGGCACTGACTGTTTAGATGAGACAGAATTTGGTTCTGACACATGGGTAAAGTGTTTTGGAGAGATGAGCTTCTGCAGGTGATCCATGCTGTTGTCTGAACCATCCAGTTTATTTTACCACAAGTGACCAAGTGGATGCAAATGAGCTAAAGTAAGAATCTTTATGGCACTGACTCTTTATATCTGAAAATAATCTAGTCTTGAGGCCTGTATGGACAGAGGGATATGTGTTTTTGCTGCTGAGCAGCAATGTTGTGATGAACTGCCACTTTGTTTGGCCAGATTTTTAGTTTTAATGTAATCTCTGTTTAAAGAAATTAGTCAAACAATGGAGAAAAGCTGTAATGTGGTAAAAGACTATTTCAGCTGCAAATGTCTTGTTTTTTCATTGTGTCAGACACTAATGGATGATTAGAAAAGCCTTGTGCAAACATGTTAGCACAGCTGAAATCAGTTGAGCTCGTTAGAGAAGCTCTAAAACGCACTTTCCTCTGAACAGGTTGAGTAGGGCTGGGCGATATGGCAAAAAATGTCACGATCCTTGTAAACTGTCTAGTTTCAAATTGTTTTTGAGGTAAATATGATCATCTGCTTTTTTTTTAGAAAGTTCCTTCTTCAGGGTAGGTCTAAATCCAGCCGTCAAAGGCTGATCACTGTTGTCAGATTTTCAGAGAAAAACAAGCGACCAATCCCAAAACATGTGACCTCAACACTTTAATAAAAAAATATTACAAATAATGTTTAATTAGAACGTTGTGTATCTTCACAAAACAAGTTTCTGGCAAAGTTAACATTAACAACCCCTTTTAGACATGAAAATATGATAAAAGTCTATAATATTTTAATATCAGACTTAAAAAATAGCTCAAATCCACTTCTTTTATGACTTAAAAGTGCAGTCCAAAAAAAATACAACCTCCAAAATTTATAAGACTTTGAAAAAACAAATGTCCTACAAAAATGAAAACTTGGCAACTCTGAGGATAAGAAAAGTAAGTTGAAAAAAAAAAGTCTGTATTTGAACAGATGGATTAAATAGAGAAATGAGAAATCTCGATAAGATGATTTCATCAAAAAAGCAGATTGCCACAAGGATAAACTCACCATTCGATTTTTATTCTGATATTGCCCGCCCTAAGGTTGAGTATCACATTTGTGGCTCGTTGAAACGCTCAAAATGGACAGAAAAAGAACTTTCATGTGAAAACTTGATCTTACAAATTATGACAGTTCCATTCATGGAAAACACAAAATTGTGTGGGTGACCCCAAACTTTTGAACACTATTTATTGTATTGTTTTTTTTTTACATGTTCTTCAAAATACTTTGCCATTTTAAGTTTGAGAACTAAGAGAGAATACAACAGTCCTGTGTTTCTGGACTACTGTCTCTAGAGCCTGTTTCCATAGCCTTTGTTCAGGGCACAATACTAACCAGAAGGATTATCTTATAATATTAGTGAATTCACAAACTCGAGATAATCCATCTGACAGAGCGGGTTGAGGGGGGTTGGTTGCCGGAAGTAACGCCTGAATCAAACAAAACAAAGATGGCAGCTATAGAGGTGTGTGTGTGTGACACTTGTTCTATCGGACATTTGATACACCACTACGATTCGTTGCTGTGATTGGTTAAGCACAAAGGTTGGTCCACACACCCAATCAGCTCAATCTATTTCATTTCATCCACCTTTTCCCAAACCCTTTCAGTGAGTAAAGTTTCAGATGAATACTGTGGAAAAACTAGCATGAGCCAGTTTAGTACAGTACGGTCCTGTTCGCTTCGTTTGATGAGTCCTAAGTGTGTCGCTGCGGGTCCTGCTTTCACGACTCATTTTGGTCCCCTCTTTAAGTTCAATGATTAGACAAGAAAAACACGCAGAGGTGAAAACCAGATGGAAAAGAGCAAATAGATACATGAAATAATGTTCCTCACCAAACTTCGACCTGATCCTGCGATAAACAACAACATTTAAATGATGAAATCTTTATTTGTTGAGCTGATACTTAGCCATGCAAAGGCAAGCTACTGCATTTGAATCAGCTGCTTCCTGTTTGTCGAGACAAACATTATAAAAACAATTGTAAATCCTGCGCATGATGGATCCAAAATAATCCAACCTCAATGCATTGAATAAATACATTGACGTTTAAATGTGACATAGAGATGTCAACACTTTTCTAAGAAGTGAAATAACTGAAAAAGGGGACAATAAACCAGAAGTATCTTCTTGTTTTCACCAGCCTGATCTTACATTTCTTTTTGTGAATCACTCAGATTGACGCCAGGAAGAAAAAGTATAATTCAGGTAATATCTTTTGTATATATTTAAGAAAGCCTGTGTTATGTGTTATTGACGTCAACAGAGCCTCAGGAGCCTGGACCTGCAGTAGAAAACTCACCATTAACATAAGTGACCCAAACTGCTCCAAAGTGACCCGGTCTGAATGTTCCACGCTAATAGAAACATACTGTATGTGTAGGTGTTGAAGTCAGACATGCAGCAGACGATATCCAAACAGTGCTCTTCCATCTACACCAGTCTCCTCCATTCCCCCTCCTCTCAGCTCCACAGGCCTGCCAGCTGTCTCCTCTCCGGTGTCGCTTTCCCTTTGGCCCAGGTAGACTTTTTTATTATTGTATGAGATGAGTCAGGTTTTTGAAGCTTGTCTTGATGAGCGCCTGTATAGTCTTGTTCTCCAGTGATGGTACTCCACAGAGCTATCCAGGCCGCCCGCACTGGGGAACTCGCAACACTCAAGGAGCTAGCATCTTCTGGACACCTTTCTACTTCCATGCAGACGCACAGGGGGCCGGGCCGGTCCACCACGCGGCGAGATGTGGCCAGCTGGAGTGTCTGAAGTATCTCGTCGCAGAATTTGGTTTTCGAGGAAACTCCAGGGCTTTGAATCTTGCCACGCCGGCTCACGACGCAGCAGCGACTGGACACACCAGAGAGCTGCAGTGGCTGATTGAACTAGGAGGATGTAAACTAGAGGTAAGTTAAAGAATGCAACACTTAAAGGAGACGTGTTGTGTTTATTTTATATTTATTTAGAATGATAGTATGACACATGTAGAGCAGGAACTTACATCTGTTTCTTTGTAAAATTCAAAATTTATCTAAAATTGCTTAGAAATCTAAACCGGTCCATTGACTTTTTGGTAAAAACTGCAGTACTGATAAGCCCCGCCTCTCTCAGCAATAAGCCCCGCCTCTCTCAGCAATAAGTCCCGCCTTTTTAGTGTAAAATGTAACTGTAACGTACAGCAGATAAAATGCTTGGAAAGTGACAACAGTTACCATGGAATTAATAGCAAATCCACCATGTTTCTTGTCAGATTTGCAGAACTCCACAAGAATACATGAGTAAAAACAAAATCAAAATGCAAAGAAAATATCTGAATAAACTGCTGGGTCACTACTGTAAGTTTATCTATCACTCTGTAGTGTCAAAAAATGCTTTAATAAACATTATTTTTAGTATTCAGCCATTTAAATTCTCCATTTGTTTAGGATTAGTGTGACGTCAGGTCTTTAACTGGAAACAACACAACTGAATGAAAGCTGATAAAAGAGCCGCTTGAGCACACTGTTGAGCCGGGATAATAAGAGATAGACCGATGTATTGGCCGGTCGATATTTTTTATTTTTCGTTTGTGTTTTTGTTTTGTTTTTGCATATCGTCCACATCAGCCATTGGCCTTATTTTGGTCATATTTGATCAGGCAGTTGTTTGAACAATCTGCACGGTAGAGCTGTTCTCACAGTGATCAGCTGAGCTCCAAATTAGTTTTGAAGGGAAATGAAACGGTTTGTTTTATATATCGCCATTTTGCAATGTTTTAAGTAGGAGCACTTTCTTGAATTTTTTTCTTTTCATTTTTTTTTGTTTTTTTTTTTTTTTTTTTTTTTCTTTTTTTTTTTAATTTTTTTTCTGAATTTTCATCTGTATCAGTATTGATACTTAGCTTCTTTGTAATGATTAGATCTATTTATTGACGACTTAACACTTGTTATGTGTCTTTTTTTACTATCCACATCTGAGTTAACTGACAGATAGTAAAGAAGACAAAATAAAAACAAAAAAAAAAATGTTGTATTCATTGATTAAACAATGAGTCAAAATAATAGCTTAGATTGAACTTTTTCTTTTGGATAGACTATCTCAGGACTGTGTAGTGATTGAGTGGTCAGGGAAAAGTGTGGACGTTCGGAAACAGCATTTGTCTAACTGTCGTTAGCATACTGGCAGGCCTCACTCCTTAACACTGTGAACAAAGTTTAAAACACATCATGAACAAAGGCTAAAGCCCTCTGCGCACTTCATTTTCAATTTTAAGCCCGATGTTTCCCTCTACAAAATCAGAAGACGTGGCTAGAGTCAGAATTAATAGATTTTTGTGTTTTCTCTCCTTATGTCTGTGCAACTCTGTTAGGACTATTTGTCAGGAGCATTATGATGAGGTTCACCTGTTGCACGAGCGAGGACCTTTACAACAGAAGCATCTGGTGCATCTGCCTTGTGATGGCGCCTCTTAAAATATCAAATAAAGAAGAAACATTGTCTCGTCATCTGTAAATAAATGTGACTCTTTGTGCTCTCCAACGCACCTGCTTCTGAAGTGATGTAATTGTTGTAAATGTCCTTATGTCTGTGGCCTCTTGTCTAAGACAGTTTCTCTCTGTATGAAATCCTTGTCTGATCTAACACTGACATCCATTATTTATTGCGTGTGTCCCAGGACAGAGATGCGGCCGGTGCCTCCGCTCTGCACCTGTCTGCTCGTTTTGGCTGTGTGGATGTAACACGTTGGCTTCTGTCGTCTGGAGCTGGAGCTGAGGCTGAGACGGTCTGTGGAGCTTTACCCGCTCACTACGCTGCAGCTAACGGAGACCTCATGTGTTTAAAACTACTCCTCCAACACGCACCCAGGTCAGTCCTCACAGTCATGTTAAGTAACCAGGACACAACATGATAATTTAGCCAACATTCATAAAATACAATGCAAAAACAGATATTTACTTGACATTAAAGTGAGGCTAAACACAAAATCCTGACGTGCGGTGAAGTTCACAGCTCTGAGGCTGTCCAGCTACTAGTCTCTTATTTGCTCGTCAAGATTGTTTTTTATTAACTTTGTTGACATATTTATGAAACTTTTGATTTAGCCAAAATAAGCACATGAGCTTATGATGTGAGTATTTTCTAAAATTGAAGATGAGAAAAATGAAACACCAAAACAAGCTTCGAACCTGTGCACCTTTCACCACTGAGCGGAGCCAAAGAACTGACGATGATCCTTCGCAATGAGTGATCGCTTTCAAACTCTCTACAGCAGCGATGTCAGGAGTTTTTATATCCCACCTGGGCGGCTCGTCTGTGGCGTCAACTCCCCAAACAGTGAGTTTTGACAAAAATGTCCTAAAAAGGCCCGGAAAAAGCAGATAATTCAGACAGACGGTGAGAAAAAGTTGATTCTGCGTTCAGTTTCTCTTTAAAGATGATATACCTTATTTTCACACTGCAAACCCCAAAGTAGGTTCAACTAACTCTCACAAATCCTTCAGCACATGGTAATATCTACGTTTATTTTTTTTGTCTGTAATTGCATTCGTTTTTTTTCTGTTGGTCATTAGTTGGAAAAAAGCGCTACCCCGAGTGTTCAGCGCAGGTTAGGACCCACGTGAGACCTGCAGAATCTAGAAAGTGCTTAAAACCTTTGTGCCTGTGTCCCGCGAATGCAACCAGTTATTTAAGGAAGCTTGAACTTTTTCTCAAAGCGTGAAGCAATTTTCGGGCTTCTTCCAGTGTTGCTGTTTAATGAGCTGATGTATGACTTGACTTTAACATACCGTTGCAGAAAATAGGCATGAATTTTAAAACAGTCAATTTATGGACCCCGAACTGATTTGCGACAACTCTGTATTTTGAGTAGCTTTCTAGTTTATAGAGGACATTTAGCGACACGCATGTTTACTGAGATTGGCACTTGCACATCACAAGTTCAGGCTGCATTACTTCTTCCATCACGCAACACAGTTTCATAAAAGGAGAGAGATAAACTGAGAGAGTTCCTCTAGGAGTTGTTGTCCATGTTGCTGCTGTGACAGGTGTTGCTTAGCCAAACTTAGCTGTCGATGGCTGTCACAGATCAGATGTGAGCGTTCATCAAAACAAGGTCAACCGCAAAAGTGTGCTCTTTGAATCATTTTACTCCGTCAAACCAGGACAAAACTGGTCAGACCGGTTGGAGGGGAAAGACGAAGTGAGTCAGTTTTTTTAGCGCAGTCCGATTTTCCTCATCATGTAAACGTACTCAACTACAAACCTTTCAGTGTTTTATTTTAGGTAACATTTGCCTGTAAACTGCTCTTAACCAAATGGCTAGCGAACTCTAAGTTGTGATTTCTGTTCTCGTATACATCTTTTGATAAGCTCCTGTAAAACTGAGTCAAAATAAAAAAATTATATTGCTTCATTTGAGCTGTAGACATTTCATGGCAAAGTACAATGTTTCTATAGAAAAGTGACTCTGCGCACCATCTGTCTTAGAACATCATCAAGTTCTTAGCACAAACCCATAATTATTTTCCTAGAGAATAAGTGGTGAAACACATTTGCAAACACAGGACCTCAGAGCTTTAGATGTAGAAGATAAAGTGGATGTTAGAGCATGTATTTCCTTGTCATCGGAGAGTTTGGCACATGTTTGGGTCAGAGCTCACATGACCATCGACCCACAATAAATAATGTATAATAACAACACAAGATTATATGGCAGCTTCTCTTGTATCTAATGTTGCACTGCACCAGTCCACCACATCAGAACACAACTCAGAGGCTCTATGTAACGCACAAATGTCTCTCAAGATGATTTATGAACATGTCATAGAAGTAGTTATATTTTTGTGAGATGTCACATACAAATGACACTAGCCACAGCAGTGGGACACAGGAGGAGCTGGACTTTTTTAACCTGAGACTTGTGAATTTGTTCAGTTTTCCAAACGACAGTAAGATTTGTCCCACAATAGTAAAATTCTAGTGTTGCAACGCAAGAGAAAATAGAAACATGCAACCAAACAAGATAATAATTTTAAAATAGACACAAAAAAACAAAAAACTTATGGTTGCATTGCACAAGATTACATGTGATGATGTCCAGAGTTAATACTGTTCATTGTACAGTCTGACAGCGTCAGGAGCGAGGGTGAATCAGTCAATCTGTCACTGAAGACAGGCGTCCTGCAGAGGGTGAGACTCATGGTCCAGCAAAGATGTGAATCTAGCCAGGACCCTCCTGTCCCCCAATCCCACACTGAGTCCAGAGGACAGCCCAGGATGGAGCTGGACTTCTTGATGACCTTGTCCAGCAGGCCCTTCCTGTACACTGCATCGGTGTGAGTCCAGTCGTATTTTCAGTGTCCTCAGAGCAGGCTGTCTCAGAGCTGTCCTTCAGGAGCAGAGGCTGTCCTTAGGAGCAGAGGCTGTCCTTAGGAGCAGAGGCTGTCCTTCAGGAGCAGAGGCTGTCCTTAGGAGCAGAGGCTGTCCTCAGGAGCAGAGGTCTTCAGGAGCAGAGGCTGTTCCTCAGGAGCAGAGGCTGTCCCTCAGGAGCAGAGGCTTGTCCCTCAGGAACAGAGGCTTGTCCCTCAGGAGCAGAGGCTGTCCTTCAGGGAGCGCCAGCAGGCTGTCCTCAGGAGCAGAGGCTGTCCTTCAGGGAGTCCAGAGGGCTGTCTTCAGACTTTTCAGGAGCAGAGGCTGTCCCTCAGGAGCAGAGGCTGTGCCTTAGGAGCAGAGGCTGTCCTTAGGAGCAGAGCTTCCAGGCAGCTGTCCTTCAGGAGCAGAGGCTGTCCTTGAGGAGCAGAGGCTGTCCCTCAGGAGCAGAGGCTGTCCCTCAGGAGCAGTGTCTTCATCAGATGGGACGTGAGAGCCACCGGCCTGAAGCTGCTGAGTCTTTTGCGCTCAGTGTCATAGGCACAGGTACCACACAGTAGATCTTCCAGAGCTGTGTACCACCCTCAGCATTAGCCTCATGTTGAAGACATAAGGAGCCTGGAGTAGGCAATGTTATTTAAGCACCACATTAAATTTCACATTCTCTCTCTCTGGTCCCAGTTTGTATTTTTGTGGTTGTTTCTCCTTCAGGACGGTGAATCGGCAGACTTCCCTGGGTGCGAGCCCCTTGTACCTGGCCTGTCAGGAGGGTCATCTGCCTGTGGTTCAGTTCCTGGTGGAGGAGTGTGGAGCAGATGTGAACCTCAGAGCTCACGACGGGATGAGCTGCCTGCACGCTGCTGCTCACCTGGGCCATCGAGACATCGTGCTGTGGCTGGTTAGTAGTACCTACTGCCTTGCACAGTTCTGTTTGGATTTTTGTGAATGAAACCACAATGACTTGTTTTTTGTTTGTTTTTTTGACATGTCTAAAAAAAACAGAAGATTTTAAACTCCTGTACTGTGCAGCTTAAGTATGCATGCAAGAACATTGAAGGATATATAAATTCATTCATTAGGTGCATAAAGGGGAAAAACATTAGCAAAAACAAATACAAATTTCTTTATTCTCTTATTAAAAATTGCTACACAGTGATTATGTACAAGGGGCCTTAACATCGAGATGTTTTGTACCTAAAGCCCAGAATTTGGTGCTGCACCCTGCTGACAAGCTAAAATGCACCCCACCAACCAAAAACCAGAGGTGAAATTCTAGTCCTGCCCAAGCAGAAGATTTATCCTGGATATGAACAGAGTTGAAGGAGACCTATTGTGTAAAATCTTGTAAAATTGACCTGCAGCTGATGGTTGAGTGCTCAGAGAAGCCTTGTCCTCACCTACCACATATCCCCGCCCACTTGTCTGCATTTACTTGAGATTATTCCAAATTATGCAGATTCATAGTGAAGCCTGTATAGTTCAAAATGTTCCAGAGACACTTTACAACAATAAAAATTTAAAATCTGTCGCTTGTCACATTCATACTTACAATGAAGAGGTGGGGCTTAGTTTATCACTATAAAGAGGCGGGGCTTATCACTATAGAGGTGGGGCTTATCAGTTCTGCAGATTTGCACAGGAAGTAAATGAACCTTTTTCTATTTCTAAACTATTTTGTAAAAACAAAATGTAAATTACTGATCTAAATAATAATAGTTTATTCCTAAATACATAGACAAATCACAATAGGTCTCCTTTAGTGGAACAGTGCTATGTAAGCACAGTTCTTTTGCGTTTGCACAATACAATGTTTTTCATGTGCACAGATTAAATGTATGTAAAATGTGACAAAAGGTACTGCAAGTAAAAGAACAATCTTTGTATAGAAAAAAGCAGGAGGAGGCTTTATTCTTGGACAAGAGTCACTCAAAATCATGGACAGATTTGTATTATTTAATCAGTGCAAAAGCGTTTATTACAAAAACATGCTTTTGCTTAAGTCTGATGCACAGTGCACCTTTAAACTTACACTGTTGTGACGTCAGATGATCACTCACAGGCCATCCTCTGTTTGACCTTTGACCTCCAGGTGAGCCGCACTGACGTGGACCTCTGCGCTCAGGACAGGGAGGGCGCCACTGCACTACACTTTGCTGCCAGCAGGGGCCACTATTGCATCTTAGAACGGCTGCTGCACGTGGGCTCAAAGGTCCTGAAAGATCACTGGGGAGGAACACCGCTGCATGACGCTGCGGAGAACGGAGAGATCGAGGTAAGCTTCAAACAACACTCTGGATAACTCATGCATGTAGGGCTTTGTGCACAGATTCAAATGTAAGTCAACATTTTGTGCTGTGCTGTCAGTTTATCTGTTTTTTTCTATTTCTCTCAACATCTTCTTTTCATGCTTTACTTATTGCACTTTAAGGACACATATAATGCAAAATTAATTTTATTACATTTTTAATCCAGTTCTAGCTTCCTCATCCAAAACACAGATGGAGTTTTGTCTGTGAGATGTGTTTAGTTCTCCTCTGAGCCTCAGAAAACGTTCTGTTCTCAAGAGGAGGAAACAAGATGGCTGCTTGAGCTAAGAGCTCCACATTTCCTCCGGGTAAAAGTGATTTTTTCCCCATTTCACCCCTCTATAATTTAACGCTTTTTGGTGGTACGTTTTTGCAACGTTTCACTGCAATCATGCCTGATGAAGGAAAACATAAAACCAAAACCAGAGCGAGAAGCAAGGAGGACGAGAGCGAAGGGCCTGACCTAGCGGATATCATGGCAGAACTAAAAGCTCAAGGCCAGACTATCCTTACTCGTCTGGATGGCATTGATGGCCGCTTAAACGGCATAGACAAACTTATGGACACGGTTACGTCGGAAGTTTTGGACATTAAAAACGGACTGGCAAAGACTAACGAAGAGATCAATAAACAACAGAAACGTTTGGACGTCGCAGAGCAAAGAATCTCAGACTTGGAGGACACGCTAAACGTGACAAAACGTGAATTACACAGAGCTCAAAACACGATTAAAACACTGGAGGCAAAGTCTGATGATTTGGAGAACAGAGGACGAAGAAAAAATGTGGTACTGATGGGTCTCCCTGAACGCACTGAAGGCCAACAGCTACTCACATATGTACAAGAAATGTTGCCTAAATGGCTCAGTTTAGTTTTGGATTCACCGCTTGAGGTGGAACGAGCTCACCGCACTCTGCGGCTTCCCCCACCTCCCGGGAGACCACCGAGACCAATTCTGATCCGGTTTCTACGCTTCAGAGACAGAGAACTTGTACTTAATGCTGCTAAAAAGTCCAACCAACTACGAGAAGGTGATGCAAAACTCACCCTGCGTCAAGATCTTTCAGCAGAAGTCCGCCGCAGACGGAGGGAATTTTCCGAAGTAACAGAGTATTTCATCCGGGAAGGCATGTTCAGAGGTTTCGCGTATCCACACCGGCTTCGCATCCTGCACCGTGGCTCTATCGTGTTCCTCGATAATCCGGGAGATGCAAAAGTCTTCATTAAGAAACTGGAGGAACGACAGGCCGAAAGCTGACAGAGTCGGCATTATATTGTTCATGTTCCAAATGTTTTGAACGAGAGGTAAGACTTTTTTGTGAACATCTATTGACATATCAAGATGACTCTTTAAGTTGAAGACCTGTTTTCCCTGCTAAATCACTTCTCGTTCAAGTTTTGCCCATGGATTACTTCCGTAAATATGAGATGACGTAGCAGCGGAAGATACCATCGCGGCTTCTGGCGGGGGGGTGTTAAACTTAAGCAAGAATTATTTTTCAAACGGGGTGAAGATTATACTATTTGTTGGGATCAAAACATATCTGAAGGGGTGAGTTATGTGAAATGAAAGAAGAATGAATATTTGAATAAAGCTGAAACAGAAAATATTTTAGTTGAGTTTGCAAATGTTAACTTTTTTATTACTTTATAGTAGTATTATTTTCATACTACTCAACTTTAGTTTTGTCTATAAACTGGTGAAACGTACCCCTCAAAATTACTATTTATTATATATAGGTGATAGTGAAAATACACACTATCTACTTATTTCTATGGTCCATAATTAGGGATGTTAGTAAGGAGGAAGGTGCTCCAAGCTGCCAAAGCTTTTAGGAGATTATATGAACTTTATTTTTATTTTTTGTTTTGATGTTTTTTTTCTTTTTATTATGATTCATATGTGGTCTTTGTTCCCTCTGACTTACAAAGAAAAGGGTGTGGGTGGGTTTTGTTGTTTTTTTCTTTTCTTATCACAATTTTTATGATTTTTTCCCTGAGTATGGTTTTTGTCCAGAGCAGCAACACCACGGCATCTGATTATATCTATACATTTGAAGAAATCTCTGTAATGAACAGTAGGCATCATGTATGACATGAATATTATCTCATGGAATACTAAAGGTCTAGGCAATGTTTTAAAAAGAGAGAAGATACTATCTGTCCTTAAAGACGATAAGGCAGATGTAATATTTTTTCAAGAAACATATCTTTCAGATAGTGAACACAGTAAACTTAAAAAAGACTGGATAGGTCAAATTTATTTTTCCTCTTATAAATCACATAGTAGAGGAACATGTATTTTAATAAACAAAAATATTCCATTTATTTTAGAAAAGCACATTACCGATCCCAATGGGCGATTTGTATTGATAGCAGGCAATATTAAGGGAACTCCAATTACTTTTTAAATGTTTACGCGCCCAACAAAGATGAACCTAAATTCATCTCAGACATGATACTACTGTTCAATGAAAACTGTAAAGGTTTGGGCATATTAGGAGGAGACTTGAACTTAACAATGACCCCAGTGGATAAGTCCAATCAAGTAAAAGGTTCAAACCCCAAATCTTCAAAGACTCTAAAAGGATTGTGCAATGAAACTGGTTTAATAGATGTATGGCGGGAGCTAAATTCAGAGGTTCGAGATTTTACTTTTTTTTCAAATGTGCATAACTCTTACTCCCGTCTAGACTATTTTTTCATGCCCTCAAGATTTATTCATATGGTGACACATTGTAAAATACATCCAATTATCCTCTCGGATCACTCAAGGATTCAATTATCCCTAAACCTAAATTTGAAGCATAAAAACATCTTTGCTAAAAGATGGAAGTTTAACACATCATTATTAAAAGATAAGACATTTAAAACAAAAATGCGATTATGGATAACAAATTATATTAAAGAAAACAAAGATCCATCTTTAAATCCAAACATTATATGGGAAGCTGCGAAGGCAACTTTTCGAGGATTCATCATTTCATATGACTCTTTCAAAAATCAAGAGAAACGCTTACAAAAAACAGAATTGGAAGGAGAAGTAGCGAAATGTGAATCACTTCATAAAAGTGCCCCAACAGAGGATAATTGGATTTCATTAAATATAGCTAAATCCAAACTTAATATTGCCATCACTAACGAAATACTACAAAAAATGAATTATGTTAAACAAAAAGATTATGAGTATGGCAATCAACCAAGTAAGTTATTGGCTCATCAATTAAAAAAGGAGCAAGTCCAAAGGACAATCAAATCCATACAATATGGGGAAGGCAAATTAACTTATCATCCAAAAGAGATAAATAACTCCTTTACTGAATTTTACAAAACACTTTACACATCACAATCTGAACACTCAAAAGAAGAATTAGAGGAATATCTGGACAACATCAATGTCAATGTAATATCAGAACAGGATCGTTACTTGTTAGATGCTTTGGTTACTGAACAAGAAATTATAGTTACAATGGACTCAGTGTCTTGCAATAAAAGCCCAGGACCAGACGGTTTCTCAATAGAGTTTTATAAAGAATTTTGGCAAGACATTAAGCCTATCTTTTTGGAAATGGTTAATTATATCAGTAACCAAAAAATACTTCCGCAGACAATGAACCAAGCCTACATTAGTGTAATACACAAAAATGGAAAAGACCCGACCCTATGTTCATCTTATAGACCCATAAGTCTATTAAACCATGATTATAAGATCCTTACTAAATTATTAGCGAGAAGATTAGAGATAGTTTTACCTAAAATAATCAACCCTGACCAATCGGGTTTCATAAAAGGCCGGTATGCTGCCGATAACATCAGAAGAGTTTTAAATGTAATAAACTGTCTTAATAATCAACAAGTGCCTTCTCTGCTTCTATCATTAGATGCAGAGAAGGCCTTCGACAGAGTCGAATGGTGTTTTTTATTTTCAGTGTTGCAAAAATTTAAATTAGGTTCTAATTTCATTGATTGGGTAAAGATGATATATATGGGGCCACAGGCAGCCGTTCTAACTAATGGGGTTTGTTCTGACTTCTTCTCGCTGACCAGAGGGACAAGGCAGGGCTGCCCATTATCCCCGTTATTATTTGCATTGGTGATTGAACCATTGGCAATAAAAATGCGAAGCAGCTCTAATATCAAAGGTTTAAAAATGAGTGGAAGCGAACACAAAATATCTTTGTATGCCGACGACATCCTTTTATATGTAGTTGATCCTGAAAAGTCTATATTAGGAGTACAAAAAACAGTTAATGATTTTAGTAAATATTCTGGGTATAAGATAAATTATAAAAAATCCAATGCTACTCTTTTCCATATGACCCTATCAGAAAAATGCGAGTATCTTGTGAATTCAACTGGACCCCAGATGGTTTTAATTATCTGGGTATTTTTGTTGCTTCAAATTTAAATTACCTATTCAAAACAAATTATATGCCTTTAGTAGAGAAGATCAAAGCAGACCTAAAAAAATGGTGCACATTGCCACTATCTTTATTAGGTAGAATAAATGTAATCAGAATGAATATTCTTCCCCGATTAAATTTTCTTTTTCAGATGTTGCCTTGCTATTTATCATCTGAGTTTTTCAAGTCACTGAACCAAGAACTTATAAAATTTATTTGGAGCAACAAAAAACCCAGAATAAATATGATGACATTAATGAAGCCAGAATCACTTGGAGGACTAAATCTTCCCAATTTTCAGCATTATTTCTGGTCGGCCCAGATAAGAAACTTAATATCATGGGTTTTGGAAAGACAAGAGTCCAAGTGGATAGAGATTGAAACTGAATTCATCAAACCACTTTTTTGGAATCCCTTATTTTTGTCTCTAATTTCCAAAATATAAAAGGTATACAGAAAAATTACTGTATTTTTAATACATTACAAACATGGAAGGATTGCAAAAGAAAAATGGATATTAGCACGGGTACATTGTATTCTCCAATTCATCTAAACCCAGATTTCAATATTAACATTAATATAAGTGAATGGACAAACTGTGGTATAAAACAAGTTAAAGACTTGTTTAATGACAATGCAGAAATTAAATCATTTATTACTTTAAAGACAGATTATGGTATACCCAACAAAGATTTTTTTAAGTACCTACAAATTCGAAGTTTTGTTCATTCACTTATAAAAACAAACAAAATTCGAACTGAATTAAAAGATATCGAAGATAAACTGTTAACCTCAGATACAATCAAGGGAAAAATAAGTGAATTCTACAATAGCATATCAACGGAAGGCCAATCATCTTTCCACTTGTTAAAAAAGACATGGGAGAAGGACCTAAAACTAAAGTTTGAAGATAACATATGGTCGACAATGTGTGAAAATATATATTTTCCATTCACCAGCAACAAAATTAAAGAGGCTAATTTTAAATTTATATATAAATTCTATCTGACACCAGTAAAAATGAATAAAATATCCAAAGATATAACGGCAAAATGCCCCCGTTGCAAATTTAAGAATGGAACATATATACACATGTTTTGGGAATGCGACCTTTTAAAGAATTTTGGAAATCAATTCACTCCTTCACTGAAAAAGTTTTAGAGAAAACATTTGATATGCAGTCTACTATATACTTGTTAAATGACACGCAAATTCTTAGTTTAGATAGAAAGAAAAGTAGACTATTGATAACGATCACATACTTTGCAAAGAAATGTATATTATTGTTTTGGAAAGATGTTTCGCCTCCCAATTTCAAGTTGTTTATGAGTCAATTGTCAGAATTTCTACCCTTGGAAAAACTGACCTTAGAAAAAAACAACTATGGACATATTTTTCAAGAGTTGTGGGCGCCAATTGTAAATAACTTGGAAGCCCTTTCTCAAGGGTGAGGCCATATGTTTCGGAAGTTTGCCTTGTGGTATTCCTTATAACTACAATTATGTTATTAGTTGGTCATGAGTAATTACTTGCTGCTCTGGAGGCGTTAAGGATACTGAAGACTGACAGCACAAGTAGACAAAAAGACAAAGGAAGGATGGGAATATTAATAATAATTAAAAAAATTATAATAATTATTATAATTATTAAATTAAATTGCCAAATCGATATGTGTTTACATTTAGTGTTTAAAATCCAAAACAAAATAAAACATCAGCTGATCAACTACAGTATCCCTGATACCTGGTCTTTATAAAACAACTTTGAAAATGATGATGATGACCTGGTCCTTATAAAACAACCTTTGAAAATGATGATGATGATGATGATGATGATGATGATAACGATAATTAGGATGTTGTTGTTGTTGTTGTTGTTGTTGTTGTTGTTGTTGTTGTTGCTGCTGCTGTTATGGCCCTAATAATCACTATTGTTGTTGTTTCTGTTTTTTTTTTTTTTTTTTTGTTTTTTTTTTAATTTATTTATTAATTTATTTATTTTTAACCATTTGCATTTAGGTATTCAATGTTGCTGTTTCGTTGTTGTTTTGTTTTTGTTTGCTTGTTTGTTTGTTTTTTGTAGGGGAGGTGAGGGATGGGGAAGGGAGGGAAAAGATGGGAACAAAAAAAAAAAAAAAGCTGAGACTACTGTGTTTTCTACATCTCATATGAAATGTAAGAAATAAAAAGATAAAAAAAGAAAACGTTCTGTTCTGAATGTCCAAGATCTGTCATTTCACAGGTAGATCTCTGAGGTCTTCTGCATTGGATTTAACTCAATTTCTGATGTGGGAAACACATGTCATTTGTGCCTTACTGCACATTTTTAGTGCATGATAGCAGAGCTGGGTTGATCATCACAAAAACTCCTAAAAGAGGGACAGGTTTTGTAGATTTGGTGGGACATGGACGGACTCAACAAAAATATACTGTTTTAATCCAAAATAAACACTATGACCATTTCACCAAAAAAGCAGTTTGTCACAGAGATTTGATTTTATCAAAATGTTGCCCAATCCTACTTTGTAGTTTATAAAGCTGCAGAAACTGATTTTAAACAAAAATGAGCTGATTAGCCACGAGGATGTTTTCAAACTTTGAATATATATATTTTTAGAAACTCCTGGGAGTCTGAGATGTTGAACCAGGAAGTGTTGAGCTCCATAGTGTGCTAGTACAACCAAAAGTGGGACAGGTGGTCACCCTAATCATACCAAAGCACTGACTTCCAAAGAGGAGATTGCTGGTCCCAAGTCAATCTCCTGATTTCTTTGGGTTGAGTTTGCATGTTCTCCCTGTATTCTGTCCGAGTACTCCGGTTTCCTCCCACCTCCAACAACATGCATGTCTAGTTAATTGGCCATTTCACCCTGGAGAGACTCAGACACAACTTTGGCGGTCAGAAACCATCAGAAGACACAGCGATCATTAGCACGACCAGATAAAGTTGATTAGATCTGGAATATGTCTTTCCCCGGGGCTGCACATTGGTGTTGGTGGAGGATAAACCTGGGGTGAAGATTATGATTCAGGTAGAGACCAGGGGCAAAGAAAAAGTGGGATGACATTCCCTGTCTTTAGACTCTCCTTCTCGGCAAGGAAAAACTCCAAACCCAGTAGGAAAATGAGAAACCTCAAGGAGAACCACGGTGAAGGAGAGATCCACTTCTATGGACTGACAGGCTGAAGTGCATGTGGCCTTATATGTTGTAGTCAAGGGCTTGGGAGCAGAAGCAGCTGGAGAAGAAGGTGTGGCTGCTGATAAGGACATGGGAGCAGGTGAGCTTGATAGGTGGGGGAGCAGAATTTACACCAGCTTCACCACTGTAAAATTCTCTTAAATAAATGTTAGAGTGAATGGTTGTTGGCCACTGTCCAGAGTGTTCTCGAGACACCAAACGGGAAGAAGTGGTAGAAGATAAGTCTTCTTCTTATTTCTTCATGTTTGCACTAAAATAAAGGAGTAAAACTGGTCCGATCGGTTTGAGGGGAACACCGGTGTCCCTCAAACACCAGGGGAATACTGGTGTTTGAGGGAACACCATATTTTTTCAGTCTAGTCTGATTTCCCTGCTGGTGTCTTTGTAAAGTGCTGTCTTCTGGTCCCTCTGCAGTGCTGTAAGCTGCTGCTGGCCCACGGAGCACCGCCCTCACAGAAGGACATAGACGGCTTCACTGCTGCAGATCTGGCTGAGTATAACGGACACGGCGACTGTGCCAGGTTTCTGCGCTCCAGGGACGACCATGTAAGTGAACGCACCGCAAAACTATAGTTTCAGTAAAGGTAAATGTTCACTTATTCCAATCCACATTTGTTAGTCTGTGAGTGATGGGCTTTGTGTGTTACATTGTGGATACAAACAAACAACTTTTTAGATAGTGTATCTTTTTTTTGGACAATATACTGTATGCTCATGACCATATATGCACAGACAGTGTTTTGTTAGGCGAAAGCAGTTTAAATTGTATATTTTTAAATGTTATTCAAATTTTAAGTGTCTACAATCACTATATGATACTTGACTTCATAAGGCCAGTAAGTTCAATGAACTTAAATCTTTGTGTTGATTTAACTTGACAATGTCAGTCAAAGAAGAGAAAGAGAGAGAGAGAAAGAGAAGAGAGAGAGGAAGAGAGAAGAGAGAAAAAGGGAAGAGAGAGAGAGATATGGGAAAGTGAAATAGAGATAGATGGGCGGGCGAGAGAGAGAGAGAGAGAGAGAGAAGAAGAGAGGAACAGAGAAGAGAGCAAGAGAGAAAATGAGAGAGATGTGGGAAGAGAAAAAGAATAGAGGGGAAAGAAAAAGAGAGAGGGAGAGAAAGAAGCGAAAGAGAAGGAGTGAGAGAGGGAAAGAGAGAGAGAGGTAGAGACAGAGAGAGAAAGAGAGAATGAGAAAGATACTGGAAAGAGAGATAGAGGGGAGAGAGAGAGGGAAAGAAAGAGGGGGAAGAGAAAGCGCAAGAGGAGATAAAGAGAGAGAGGGGTAGAGACGAAGAGAAAGCAGGAGGAGAAATAAGAGAGAGGAAGAGAGGGGAGAGAAAAGACTAGAGAGAAAGAGCGAGAGGAGAAGGAGAGGGGGAGTAGGAGAAAGAAGAGAGAGAGAGAAAGATAGAGGAAAGAGAGAGACAGGGGAGAGAGATGGGGAAGAGAGAGAGGAGGACAGAGAAAAAAGGAGAGGGAGAGAGAGGAGCGAGAGAGAGGGGGAAAAGTGAGAAGAGAGGGAGAGAGAAAGAGAGGAGAGAGAGAAACGCAGAGAGAGAAAACAGAAAAGGAGAAAAGATAGAGAGTAGGGGGTAGAGAGAAAGAAATAGAGGGTTTAATTGACTTAAAACATCCATTTTAAGTTAAACTGCCCTGTTATTTTTTACAATGTAGAGACTGTTTTAGAATGGTTTAAAGGCAGGCAGGTATTCTCCAGCCACTGATAGACACTAACTAACTGTATCGCAAGTTTACATCGATCCGTAAACCTGACGCCACGAAGCAAAAACGCAGCATTCATTCTCACAATTCTTCACCATACAGTGCCTTGCGAAAGTATTCACACCCCTTGAACTTTTCTATATTTTCTCTTATTATGACCACAAAAATCAAACATATTTCACTGAAACTTTGTGTGAAAGACCAACACTAAGTTGAAAAGTAGGCGTGCAAAATTATTCAACCCCTATGAGTCAATATTTTCTGGTACCGCCTTTTGATGCAATTACAGCTGCAAGTCTCTTTGGGTATGTTTCGACCAGCTTTCCACATCTTCAGACTGAAAAAATTACGTTTGCTTCCTGAAACTATTCAAAAAGTGTTCTATACAAAAGAACTCAAGTACAGCTTGAGAGGTCAATTACATTTTCAAAAACAGCCTTACCGAACCACTCTTAAAAGTATGTGCATTTCCACTCGAGGGGTTGATTTATGGAACAATCTAAATGAGAACATGCAAGCATGTACTAATCTAGTGCAATTTAAAAAGTTATATAAAAATCAAACCCTACTGAAATATGTGGAAGGCTGAAAAATTGCTGTCTTCTTCACTAACATGTAGATGTCTATTTCTTGCATTACTTACCATAGTATTTTGCATTTATTTAACATAAATGAGAAATACTATCTTTCATAAACAAAGAAGATAGTTTTCTAAATCAGTAGTTTACTTTGTACGACTATAAAACGAGAATACTGTTTTTTTTTTGCTTTTTTTTTTTTTTTTTGTACGATCATAAACGAAAATCAAATTTAAAATTTTAAAAGCAGTAGTTCATTTTGTACGACTATAAACGAAAACATTTTGGTGCTCTTGTGTCTTGTTTTTTTTGTACGATCATAAACGAAAGAAAGGAGAGAGGGGAAACAAGGGAAGGAAAGAAAAAAGAATGGCTCTCTAAAAGCAGTAGTTCATTTTGTACGACTATAAACGAAAAATTTTGGTGCTCTTTTTGTTTTGTTTTTTGTTTTGTACGATCATAAACGAAAAATAATAGCTTTCTCAAAGCAGTAGTTCATTTGTACGACTATAAACGAAAAATTTTGATGCTCTTGTTTCTTGGTTGTTTTTTGTTGTTGTTTTCTTTGTACGACCATAAACGAAAGAAAAAAAAAAAAAAAAAAATGGCTCTCTAAAAGCAGTAGTTCATTTTGTACGACTATAAACGAAAAATTTTGTGCTCTTTTTTTTTGTTGTTTTTTTTTTGTACGATCATAAACGAAAAATAATAGCTTTCTAAGAGCAGTAGTTCATTTTGTACGACTATAAACGAAAATGTTTGTTTGTGTGAAATGTGTATGAATGTAGCATACACTCATTCTATAATGAAGCATGAGTGTATGCCCGTAAGCACTCCAAGCAAAAATATTTATGTATTTATATTTGTGTGCAAGAGGGGTAGGACCACATAAGTTCTTTGAACTTCAACCTACTCCTTTTGAGCATCACTTCTGTTTCTAAACTTTCTGTTGTAAACTGTTATTATTTTATACAGTTCTATGAACTGATTGTTGCTCAAATAAATCAATAAAAAAAAAATAAAAAAAATTTGCCCATTCTTCTTTGCATAATAGTTCCAGCTCAGTCAGATTAGATGATTGGATTTAGGTCTGGGCTTTGTCTGAGTCATTCTAAGACATGAATATGTTTTGTTTTAAACCATTCCAATGCAGCCTTGGCTTTATGTTTGAGGTCGTTGTCCTGTTGAAAGATAAACCTCCGTCCCAGTCTCAAGTGTTATGCAGACTCCAATAGGTTTTCTTCCAATATTGCCCTGTATTTGGCTCCATCCATCTTTCCATCAACTCTGACCATATTCCCTGTCCCTGCTGAAGAAAAGCATGTGCAGAAAATAATGCTGGCACTTGTATTTTTGAACGTGGGGATGGTGTATTTAGAGTCATGAGCAGTGTTAGGTTTCTGCCACACATAGCGTTTTGCATTTTGGCCAAAAAAGTTCAATTTTTGGTCTCATCTGACCAGAGCACCTTCCTCCCCATGGTTACTGTGTCCCCCACATGGCTTTTGGCAAAGTGAAAACATGATTTCTTATGGCTTTCTTTCAGCAATGGCTTTCTTCCATAAAGGCCAGATTTGTGTAGTGCACGACTAAAAGTTGTACTGTTGACAGATTCTCTAACCTGAGCTGTAGATCTTTGCAGTTCTCCAGAGTCACCATGGCCTCTTGGCTACATCTCTGACCATTCTCTCCTTGTTCAAAATGTAAGTTTAAGTGTACGGCCTGGTCTTGGTAGATTTGCAGTTGTGCCATACTCCTTCCATTTATGGATGATGGTGTAAACAGTGCTCTGTGAGATGTTTAGAGCCTTGGAAATCTTTTTATAACCTAATCCTGCTTTTTACTTCTCCACAGCTTTATCCCTGACCTGTGTGGTGTGTTCTTGGTCTTCATGGTGCTGACTGCTCCCCAATACTCTCAAACAAACTCTGAGGTTTTTACAGAACAGCTACATTTATACTGAGAGTAGATTACACACAGGTGGACTCTATTTATTTGTTAGGTCAACATTGGAACCTTCTAAAGCCTCTAAAAGTAATGTGTTGCACTCAGAAGAAAAGGGGGGTGAATAATTTTGCACGCCTACTTTTCAGCTTTTATTTGTAAAAAAATAAATAGATCATTTATGACTGTCCTTCCACTTCACCATTGTGTGCGACTTAGTGTTGGTCTTTCACACAAAGTTTCAGTGAAATATGTTTGATTTTTGTGGTCATAATAAGAGAAAATGTAAAAAAGTTCAAGGGGTGTGAATACTTTCGCAAGGCACTGTAAGTTTAGAAGTACTTTTTTCCACTTTGAACGTAAAGTTAATAGCTAGCTCATCCTAAAACACAATTCCTTTTCACCTTTTATTAAATCGTGCCATCATTGTATCTGTGTCAGAGCGTAATACAAACTACCCAAGAAAGAACGACATTGTGATCTTAATCAAATAGATGTTTAACTTGCTCAACAGTCCGTCGTAGCACGCCGGAGTCACACGGTTCTTCTCGGATTCCTTTGTGCACTTCTCTCTTTTGTTCTTTAAGCACATCGTGTCTTCTTAACGCCGACGATGAATATTTCAGTGTTCTTCATGTTGTGCCGTTAGAGCCGGGGTCACGACGGGACACACGCAAAACTCATCGTTAACTCGTTCCAGCGATGAGAAGGAGCGGATGAAGTTTCTGATGGAGATTGGCAAAGAGTCTTCCAAGATGCAAAGGTTCTGGGATGCAGCCTTGTCAGGGATGAGAGAGAGATCAAAAAAGTAAAATATTTCAAATAGTTCTCTAATGTGTGAGTTCAGTTGTGGTGTTGGTGTTCTTTTATTGCTCACCTGTAGATGGAGATGTCTTCAACTTCTGGGTAATTGGATGTGATCTAAAGGTTCTTAGGTTGTTAGAGGTCGGTCAGCTGGCTGCACTTTTAGCAATTTAAAGCCCCGCTTTGTCTTATTGCTTGAGTTAAATAAACCATCTTGCAAAGACTGATCAGTGTTGACAGATTTCCAGAAAAAACGTGACGAAGCCTTTGAAAATCCCAAGAGAAGCAACCTAAGCCATAAATAAAGTTATTAAAAAATCGATTAATTAGAAGATTGTGTGATGTACAATGTTGGCATTTCTAACACTAATAACAGCTTTTAAAAAATATGCTAAAATCTATGTTTCATTCAAAAATAGATATATTTTTGTTAAGCAATGAAAATTTGCTAAAATTTACTTGGAACTTGACTTGAAACTGCAGCACAAAAGACCTCAACACATTCATGATTATTAAAAACAGATGCCAAAGTTGTCATAAAGAAACAAAGCAAATTGTCTGTATTTAACAAACTTATTATTCATTTTTTTATTTTCTACCCTAATCCCATTAGGGGTCGGGACTGGAACCTATCTCAGTCTTTGGGCCTTAGGCGGGAACACCCTGGCAGTGGCCAACTCATCACAGCTAGACAGACAATCTTCACTCTTCATTCACTCACAGGGAAATTTACAGTGATGCCCAATGAACCTGAACATGTAGGTTTTTGGAGGTGAGAGGATACCGGAGTACTCGGAGAAAACCCACTGTGACACGGGGAGAACATGCAAACTCCATCCAGAAAGATCGTGAGATGGTTCGAAATGAAATGGTAAGCCCATTTCTCTCGAGGCATGTGGGTCAAGTTGAATTGTTCCTTTGGTTTGTCTGCGTGTCAGGAAAAAGCGGACCCACGTATAACTTTTATATACACTACTACATTGTTAAAACAAGAACAATACCAACCTAAATTTTTTATTTCAGTTGATAAAAAATGTTGAGCTGATACAGTCTTGAGACCCAGATGAACCTGCTCACACAGATTGTGCTTTCTTAAACGATTCTAAACAAATAATTTCTTAAGAATGAATATCACTTCATTATGCGTCAATTTAATACACTTGACATCCCTCGTGTCAGTCTTCCATCCTACATCCTACACATCCTTTCTGCCGGCTCTTTCCATTCCAAAGCTCTCAAACTTGTGAGTGGAAAAGTGCATTGAGTCCTCTGTCAGCAGACCTGTCGAAGCGTCCCCATATCACACTTCACTCATCGCCTGCAGCCGCTCAGACCATTAGACATTAATATTCTCTAAACTAATGAAAGGTGTCTGCCAGAAGAAAGCATGAATAAGTTACAGAGGCACGTTGCATTCACAAAGATATAACCATCGGAAGCTTCAAAATAATCAAGCTTTGACAATGAGAGCTAATCAGGAGCGGCCGTGGGTGCTAGCCAAAGCTCCGCGGGCCTATCGCTTACCCCTCTCAGGTGGAAGTCCCGAGCCCCGGTCCGTCACGGGATCCTCGGGCTTGAGTTTCATCGTTTTCACCGATTCGATGCCTGGAACCCTGCAACCGGATCCGCGATGGATCTGGAGAGCAGGATGTCGGTGCGATCGCTTTGATTGTGTGTCGTGTAATTGTTGGTTTTTCGCTGATTGTAACGTAATGTGGAGTAAGCAGAGCAGAGACAGAGAGAGGAGCGTGTTATGTAAGCAGAGGGAAGGTTTTGTGTCTGGATTCTGTTGCCGCTTGCTCTTTTAACATCTCATCTGATTGTTTTTTCTAATACATTATAATGCTTTTGCTTTCGAGGCATTTCATTGTTATAAAGCTGCAGTCTGGGAGACTTCTGCAGATCTGAGCTGCTCATCTGAACTACAAATCTTCACGTACAGCAGAGTTGGAAAGCTCCTTCGTCTCGATTCAAAGTGCTGCCTTGCTTTCTGATTTGCTTCTTTGACCCATTGTTTGTATTTGTTGGTTTCTTGATTAATAATCCGTGAGTTGTCCCAGTCCATTATGTGGTTATTCCGTTTACAGTACAGACGGAAGTTATTGTCGAAACTAGTCAGGTAATAAACCATCTCTTATCGATACTTGTCTGATATAGAAGAATACGATGAACGTCCCTAACCTAAGTCCAAGTTAAGTCTCAAATCTTTCTCCACGAATCCAAGTCAAGTCCGGGTCTCTAAGACCACAAGTCCGAGTCAAGTAGTCTGACTCACTATGGCCACGTGTCCGAGTCAAGGCCGAGTCTCTAAGGCCACGAGTCCGAGTCAAGTCCAAGTCTCTAAGGCCATGAGTCCGAGTCAAGTCCGAGTCTCTAAGGCCACGAGTCCGAGTCAAGTCCGAGTCTCTAAGGCCACGAGTCCGAGTCACGTCTGAGTCTCTTAAATCAGAGACTTAAGTCAGACCGGGGCATCTAGTACACATCTCAGAGGCATAAACTGCTTCTTATTTTGAAGATGGCATTGGCAGCCCTTGGTTTATAAGGGGTTTGGCAAATGTAGATTATTATAGATTTTAAAGTTATCAAACGTCCTATTCAGTGTGAAATATAGACACTGTCTAATAGACAAAAAAGAGCTAGAAACGTGCTCATGATACACTATTAACATGTCTGTGTTAATATGTGTCTGATCGACACAAAAAGACAAAGACTTGCCATGACTTGATGCCAGGGTGATGAACTGACTTGACTTACTTGACCCTGATGACCCGCTGACTTGAGACTTACTTGTGACTTGGATGTGATGACTTGTGACTCACTTGTGACTTGGACGGGATGACTTGGACTTGTGACTTGGTCGTGATGACTTGTGACTTACTTGTGACTTGGACGCGATGACTTGGACTTACTTGTGACTTGGACGTGATGACTTGGATACTTGTACTTGATGGACTTGGACTTTGATGGACTTGATGACTTGACTATGTGACTTGGATGTGATGACTTGGACTTACTTGTGACTTGGACGTGATGACTTGTGACTTGCACCTAAGTGACTTACTCCCACCTCTGGTCTATAGTAAACTATTCAAAGTGTTCATCAGCAGAGCAGAGCAAAGTCTGACTTCAGGTGTAGAACAGGTTAAAAGTCACGTTTGTAACCTCATGTTTTCTGCGAACACCATATTAATTACATTTGTTTTCCACAGACGCAGTTTCCAGTGTCAGTTTAACTCATTTCCGGATGTTGCCCTAAAAGCTTTGTGCACTACTCAAACAAGTTGTTTTTTCTTTTTTTTATCTAGTTTCCTAATCTTTGTCTGTCACACAAACAGCTCATTGTGCTCCTTGTGACTCTTGTATTTCTAATGCAGCATCCTGACATTAGACCTGCTGCTTTTGCCCCACAGTTGAAGTCACGGAGCTATTTTTAGAATCACACGCATCAGTGTGTTACTGGGACATACAGACCAGGTTGTCTTTTTGTAATGTAGTGCTGTGATCGACCAAAGACATGGTTGATGACTAAAGACATGCATCACCCAGTTAATCAGTGGGTTAGCTGATTTTTTTAACTAAAAAAGTTAGTTACTCCAACTTTAATTGACTAAAAAGAGAGCCCGCCAAGAGCTGTGAAGCATTGATCTGACTCAAACTGTGCTCAGAAGACTGAAAATGCAATAAAGTACATGCAAAAAAAAATACAAACATGAAGGGGAAAGAATGTATAAAAGGCAGATTAAACCAATGATTCAGTCCCAACTCTTTGTTCTCCTTTTGATTGCAGTTTCAGTTCCATACAAATCCTTGTATTGACCAGATTTAGTTGACTAAAAAACTTTGTTCAACTTAAAGACTCCATCAACCGATTAATCGAACAAACCATTTGGCCTCTTAAAAAGAAATAAGCCTGATTAAATTAAAGAAATGAGCAGGCTTCTACGTCAAACAAGTGAAGTCAACAAGTCATATTCTTCTTGTCATTTGAAAGCATCTTTAAGTGATGTCTGTGGCAAACATCAACTTTTCCAAATCTCCTCCGATCATGGAAGCTAAGCAGGCTGGTGCTGAGCAGAACTGGACTGATCAGGTTCTACAGAGGGACGACTGAGAGAGAAACTGTTGTGTCCTTGGACAAGACACTTGAATCACATGAATGTGGCGTCAAGACAGCTTCACAATAATGTTGCTGACTCCTTGCTGACTATTTTGAATGATATTGATAAGTTTCTATGTTTGTGTGTTTTTGTGTGATTGTTTTGGGATTCATGTGTGTTTGGTGTTGCTCTTCAGAGTCACTGTAGGAACTACACAGCATTATTCTTTGCTACATTTGTAGTACTTAAAAACAATGGTAAGTGAGAGAAAAAGGTTGTTCTAAAGCAAGGATCAGCAATTATTTTTCTCCAAGGGTCACATTCGAAGTGGCAGAGTGCCAGAGCGCAATCACATATTCTCATTTTAATAAGCACATTTTTGATTATTGAATGTATTTTGTCCATTTAGTGCAATATTTATTAGGAACACAAGTGCAGATACAAGCCCCACAGCTAAAGTCAGTCAAAAAAGGACATCTAAAGAGTCACACTCACCAATGTGCCAGGGCCTGATTAGAACAGACTGAGGGCTGCAGCTTGGCCAGGCTTGTTCTAAAGCAGTGGTTCCCAACATTTTTTTTCTGTTTAAAACAGCGGCCTCCAAAAATATACTGTATGATAAAAACTTTGGATGACATGACAGATTTCATGTAAAATATAGCAAGTATTCAAATTGCAGATCTCTTCACACACCTCCAGAGGCAGCCTGAGTATCACTATTATTACACGCACCACAGTTTGAGAAACTTTGTCAAATATCATTCTATGTTTGAGCAAAATTTCAAATTTCAGAGTTACGTTGCATTTTTTGCCTGTCACTCAATGCATCATCTTTCTTTCATTTCGTTTCCAGTTTCTCCTTTGCATTTTTCAGTTTTCTACCATTTAACAGATTGACTTCCACTTGCTCCCGGTGGAAAAAGCTGCGTGCCGGCGTTGGATAAAACGTCTCTTTTCCAGTTGCTTTGACGAGTCTTCCGCTGATAGCTTCCCTTCGTGCCTGGACCTGGCCATGGCTTTGTCCATCCATGCATTAGCCACATTAGCGGGCCATCCAATCCCCCAGTGTCAATTATTCAGGCCATGCTCCTATCGTAGTTTATTGTTTATTGCGCAGCGGTCCTTGGACAGAGGCGGAGATGCTCGGGCTGGTGTCAAACGAGTGCTCGCCGACCGCCTGAAAGTGTCTGGCTCTTTGTGCTTCCTCTGTTTGAGCGGGTCGTGGGCTGGATGGACGGAGCGCTGGGACTGGAGCAGTGAGTGTCGGCTCATTTGACTTTTGTGCTTATTTTATCTGAGTTATTTTAAATGATTTTTGCTTGTGTTACTTGCATTATTTTAGTCTTGAGTTCATGTTAATAATCCCGGTTGTATAATCTGCAGTGTGGGTGCTTCTGTCTTCACGTTGTAGATTGTGGTGATGTCATAAGGTCAGATGGTGGTCAAGACAAGACAGTAATACCTTTTAACAGGCCGACTAAAATCACGTCCCATCGACCGATTCAAGGGATTCTTGTCTGTGCTCTAAAGCTAAAAAGTATCTTTTGATCAGACCGTGTATTTGACCTTAACTGCGCTCAAAAAGACTCAAATTGTTATGGAGTTTATGCAAAATTCAATAGTATCTATCAAGGAATCTTTTAGGATGATTTGGCGTAAGCACACCTGAAATTAGTTCTCTTTCTCAGTACAGAAGTATTTTTGCAAATTTTAAGAATAAATGTGCATTTATCAAACGTAACACCAGATCTTTTGAGCTTGTTCCGTGAAAATCTACACAAAATGTGTTCACTGCTGCTTATTTCATGCACATACAGTATATCTAATGAATTTGATCATGTCTTTCAGAGTGAATCCTTGCTGTATAAATTACATGTCAAACACAAGGCCTGGGGGCCCCCCACATCATTTTTTGCGACCCTCAAGGTTTACTTTAATATTATATTAGTGATAGGACGAGTAATCTTAACCTAATGCAAAGATTGAGTAATTCATTTTTCATTAATGCAGAAGTACATTCAGTGTTTGTCACTTCAACTCAAATACAGAGACCATTTGTATATATCAAAGATTAGTGAAGTTATTTTTAGTTACAACAGGCTCTTTGAGGACAAGCACAATTCTAATGTGGCCTTTTGTCAAAATGAGTCTGACACCTCTGGTCTAAATAAAGGAATTAGTAAAAATGTTTGTGGACTAAAACTCTATCCACTAAATAACTAAAGGCTACAGCACTACCTTTTAATAACACTGGACCTCTCTCTCTCATGACACAAACTTACAAACAAACTGGTTTTGGGGAGTAGAGGTGTGCAACATTCTGAATTTTAGAGAAGATCATTGTTGTTGTTTTGTTTTTCAAAATCAAGTATTTAATAGTTAAAAAAAATGCTACAGAACGAGCAGTTTTGACTCAAATTCAAATCCTAATTCTGAAACCATGTAAAGGTTACATATATACTTTTTAGAATGTTTTATATTACAACAAAAAACATTGCTTTTAACTCCTAAATATTGATCTGTAGAAAGTTCTGTGACGTGAACATGTCATTGAACAGGGGATTTAAATTGAAATGCTAGGATGATTGACTTAATATGTTTTCTTTTAAACATCTTAAAGTTACAGTACAGTTTTAACACTGTTAAACTACAGGATACTTCTTCTTGTGTTTATGAGAGAATTACATTTGGAGCTTGAGTTGTCTTGTGTACAACATGCAGTGTTGGTTAACACATTTAGTGTGAAACATTAACCTTTGACCTAAACCTGCATCTGTCTCCATCAAACATATTTGCTTTTGTTGAATAATTGCTTTATTTAGTCGGATAAAAAAGTGAAAGAATTCCACAGAAAATGTAACAAGGTTCTGTTCATGTGCCATTATGAGACATTCTGCATTATCTTATATGTACTGTATGTATCTCATAATGTAATATACAATATGTAGCCTATAGTACATGTTCACACTGTCTGTCTAATCACTCTAAAACTTCATTTAAACAAATTAAAACACTATAATGACAGAAATATAATGTCAGGAGTGGAAGCAGAACTTTCAGCTGTAACTAAAACAGTCTTATCTTCTAAATCTTCTAAAAGCCTCAGTTAAGACACCTTCTGTATGTGCTCAGTTATAATGTCACCACACTGCTCTGTCTTATATAGTGATCATAACAGTCCAGTCATATTTAATACAGATTTAAAACAACACCACGTAGTTTTCTGAAAGTGAAAAGTGCGTTGTATGGTTCAACACAAATGTAAAAAACATATATTTTGGAAACATTCTTTAACAAGGATAGACACATTTTGTTTTGTGGCCAAGCAAGTTCGATTAAAGTAAACCATATTGTACTACACATGTTTTTTATTATTTATTCAGGAGCAAAAGCAACAAACACATTCTAAATGACAAAAAATAAGTATTTGGAATTTAAGTTTTTTTCCTTTTCGTCAAGAAGCCTACACAGCCGTTCATACTAAAAGTTTTTCTTTCGTCAAGAACTAACAGCGTAATAAAGTGCATAGTATGTCTAGTCAATAATAGAAATCACTAGATTTGAAAAGTTTAAAGCCGTGATTCTTAACCTTAACCTTAAGAGTCAAAATCAGCAAAGAATCAGCTAAATACACTACATTCAATATGTGATTGGGCCTCAAAAACACCTGGTTTAAAAAGTCCTTTAGATATTACATGTCAAACTGCAGTGTTCTTAATAGTAAAAACTGTCTGTTGCCTTCATCTGGACGTATGACATCATCACACTCTACAACATGAACACAACATATTGAGTTGTGTTTTGGACTATTTCGGGAACTAGAGTCTGCTCATTATTGTTTTAAGTAAATGTTTCCTGTAACAGAAGCAGCTGTTTGTGTGTAACTCAAACCTACTTTTGATTGCTTTTTACAGTTAACCATGACTAATACTCCAGCCCATGCTCAGCAGTGTGAGTGTCTCTGTGTGTGGGCTGGACTGAATGTGCAAAGTCACATGTCAAAAGTCATTGTTGGTTTGTAAACAGAGGGTCTGATGTTGTTTTATCTTGATCTGAGCAGTTTCCAGTGTCAGCTGGACTCATCTCCGGACACTGACCTAAAAGCTTTGTGCACCATGTTTTTGGCTGCTCTCCCAATCTTCTGATCTCACACAAACAGATCAGTGTCCACGTGCTTCTTGTGGATCTTGTGTTTCCGAAAACAGGTGCAATCAAACCCTCAGTATCCTGACATCAGACCTGCTTTTGCCCCACAGCCCAAGTCACCGAGCTATTTTTAGAATCAGAGTGTTACTGGGACGTGTCTTTTTTTTACCCAACACAATTATGTCAGAACAACATGCAGTACCTTTACCAAAAACCGTAACAGAATTATATTTCCTTGGCTGGGACAATGTAACATTTGCATAGAAGTATTTCTTGTTTAACACAGAAAGAGCTGCCGCTCATAGACACAAACAGTAGAAACAAGTCGAAAAAGCATCGTTGTCAGTAACTACAAGAGTTCATCACTGTGAGAAAACAAAAGTTCTGCTGCTAAATGCATTTGTGAATGAAATTCAATCCTACGAAAGATACATTCAGGTGTAAAACCGTTGAGAAAAACACTGCTCAAGCTTCAGGAGACACGTCTGTCAAACTAGTTCGACCTGATCCCGTCCCATTTCGTTATTTTATTCAAAGAAGTTTCTTAGCTAATCAGACGGAGAGTGTCTCTTTCTGCATGAAGCATGCACAGTAGGGCAGAAAGTGACGTCGACCGATAATCCCTATATACCAGAGGTTCTCAAACTTTTCAGCTCTAAAAGCAGCTGAGGCAATCCTTACAATTTTACATTGTATTTAACTTTAAATATGTTGTGCTTTTTATCTTTTGTATTTAAAAATGCAGAGCTTATTAGGATTTTATTGAAATTCACAATAAAGAACTCAAACTAATGAGCTACATATACTGCACAAAGTTCGGTTGTGACAATATATTGCAGATAGAATGTCATCTTTATGAATTCACAAACTAGAGAGAATTCATCTGAGCCCCACCAGCCGACTGCAGCAGGGCGGGGTCACACACTGGAACGTCGTCGTTGCTGTGGTTGAGGGTAACATATCAGTTTGTAACATGCTGAAGTATTACTTTTGGGAATAACTACCAAAGGTGTGGAATGCAAATCATGACTTGGACTTGAGTCACTATTTTTGATCACTTGAGACTTGACTTGATAAAATAGACTAAGACTTGGGAATTGACTTGGACTTGAAAATCAGTAACTTGAGACAATTTATATATTAAAAAAAAAAAATTGTGAAATTTTACATTTAAAAACTGAAACATGTTCCTCATCGTTTCTTTTTTGTGTCAATTTTTTTAGTTGGATCATATAAAAAACAAATAAAAAACAATGAAATTGTAGAATTATAAGATGTAATTGCTAGTTTGATTTAAAGACTTGAAAAGACTTAAAACTAAAAGTAGAGGACTTGAGACTGGACTTGGACTTGTCTCTCTTTGACTTGGACTTGTCTGGACTTGTCTCTTTGACTTGGACTGACTTGGACTTGAGGAGAAACACTTGAGACTTGCAAAATAGCGACTTGGTCCCACCTCTGGAACACGTTCCCAGGTATTTGAGTCAGTAATGTGTAAGTTTTAGTGTGAGTTTAGATCCAGCTGCTCAGAGCCGGTCCTGCTCCAGTGTTAAACCAGAACAGAGACAGGAGCTGCTGCTGTGGGTCACATACCTGTACAACACTTTTCCTCTCACTTCTACCTTCTTCCCTCCCTCGCACTCTCTCTTCTCCACACCAGATCTGAATCAAAATAAATAATCCACAACAAACCCTTAAGTGAGGTCCACAGAAAACTTGGAAAGCAGTGCGCCTGTGCTGTGTTTTTCTCTGATACAGATTTTTACCACACTTGTGTTCGGCTTGTTTATACAGTGTCAGTATAATAGTATAATAGACATGAATAATTCATGATAAAGCATGAGTACTCCAGGGCACTAACTGTTAACTTAAGAGTTAATGAGTACTTTTGAAAGTAAAGACACTAACACTGTTGAGCACAAACTAAGGTATGCCGTAGGGCTGCTCGATTATGATGACAATAATAATCATGATTATTTAAGTAATAATTGAAATCACGATTATTCAAACGATTGCTTACTTAGAAAGAGACCCCAAAGCATTAGTGCTGCTAAAATACAGAGAGTGATATTCTAAAAATACGGACTGTTATAAATGTATTCTGCAACTGACAATCTGGGACCTACTTTTACAACTTAAGGAAATATCTGAGCGCTTACAAGCTCACTTATGAGCCACTGTTAATAATCACGATTGCTCATAAATGAAATTGAAATTGCACTGCCCTGTATGCCGCACACCCAGTCATTTCAAAGTCTTTCATTAAACTTCCTACCCTAGGAAGTTTAATGGTTAGCTTCAAAGCCCTAAACTCCACCTACAATCCATTTTATTGGATATGAACAAATGATGGGTGAACAAATGAATGCTGATGTCACTGTAGGCCTAGAAATGATCCTGGTCTTTGCAGTGACCCACATGAGGTTTGTGACTGTTTTGACCTGAAAC
The DNA here is from genome assembly GCA_038363315.1 of Mugilogobius chulae. Lineage (NCBI taxonomy): Eukaryota > Metazoa > Chordata > Actinopteri > Gobiiformes > Gobiidae > Mugilogobius > Mugilogobius chulae. The sequence goes on from CM076412.1 coordinate 1,272,310, forward strand.
CTGCACATATGCGCTCACTTAAACTGCCAACAATGGGCTGTAGTAAAGTGTGGGAAATTGTAAAAGTAGTAAACATATTTGATTCTTTTTGCTCTTGCAGTCAAAAGTTACTCCAAACCTTTGGTAAGAAAAAGCTATAGTTTAAAAGCATACTTGTGCTTAGGTTTTAGTAAGAGCATGACCATCAGGCAATGTACTATTACATTGCCAAAAAATACTGTTAAATAAACCAAATTGCAGAACGTGGCTGGATACAGGGATGGCTGAGACACAGACTGACTGGAGTAATCCTGTCTTTAGGAGGATAAAGAATACTCAAATATGCATGAGTCACTCTAAATATAACTGTGACAGGTAAAACAAGAACGGAAACAACAAGAACATGGCAAAAGGCTATTAAAAGTTGTTTTTTTTTTTTACCTAAGCATTTGCTCATGTGCTAAATAAGTTAGGGGAGCAAAAACATAAGATAGCTGCATGAATCTATTAAAAATCTGGATCAGGCATTGCTGTCTTAATACCATTTTGAGTTGAAAGAATTACTGCGCATGTTTTGTGGACGGAGGTTAGCTAGAGCCATTAGGTTTGTGATTTGAATAATATTGTATTTCTCATGAGGAGGCAAAAGCAGTTCCCTGATTGGCTGTACTTGGGTGGTCCATCCAGTATCACTTTACTTTCTTATTCCTCTCAAAAATGAATGGGTAGGATGTTAAACATGTACTGAAAAATGTGTGAGTAGTTAGGGATAATTAAATCTACTACCCCCGCTTTAAAATCCATTTTTCAGAGAGCATCTGGAGGAAATCCACACAGACACATAGAGAACTTGCAAACTCCACTTAGAGAATCAATAATATTTAGTGTTGTTGTCAAGACCGCACTAATAAGACCGCTCTGAGACCACAGACCGAGATGTTCAGCTGTGATAGTTGTTGGCAGCCTAGCTTAAACGTCTCTACTTCTCTGTAACTCCTGGTACTTGCTGTACAGAGTTTTCCTGATATGATTGCCCTGGGTTACATCTTTAGTGCAGATAGACAAACTTTTTCTCTCATTGCTTTTGATACAGCCTGAAAACTGCTTCTGCTCGTAATCCTAATGACAAGAAATGCACAGCACTGTGCACGCACAGGAACAGAGATGGCCAATCAGAGCACAGAAGAGGAGGGACATGTGTCAAATAAGCCAATGAGAGCAGCTTCTGGAGGTGGGCATTGGCCAATCACAGCGCTTCAGCTCATGTGTGCTGCTGCTGAGTCTGTCTGAGAAGAGATGGAGCTGAGGAGAATTTAACTGAAAGTGCAGAAATATTTCTGTTTGAAAGACTTGAGATGTTCAGGATTCCCAAACCACGAGTTGAGTCAAGTCTGAGTCTCTTAAAACAAGGACTCGAGTCCAAGTCTGAGTTTGAGACCGAGTCTCTAGTCTTCTAACCTGGCTCACTCCAGATGGATCTGTGTTGAACTACGATCTGAGTTCTTCCACAGTCACCATCTGGAACTGGACTCCCTGAAAGTATTTGGGAAAAGGCGGGGCGTTTAGTGAAATACTTCGAGCTGATTGGGTGTGGGGCTACCATATTTGTGCTTAGCCAATCACAGCAACAACTCGTAATGTTGTATCCAATGTCCACGTGGGACAGAACAAGTGTCACACATACTGCTCTTCTTTCAAAGACAAATTACTCTGTATTTCTGCTAAAACCGCATCAAAAGCAGCAGAAACACGTACATCCACGAGAGCAGCCATCTTTGTTTAGCTTGAATCAGACTCGGCGCTATCAGCTCGTGATAGCCCGCCCTGCTACAATATGATTGGGCCTCAAAACCACGCTGCTGTGATGTGATTGGGCCAAAACATCGCTGTTTCGGACTCTCAAACCAATCAGGCGGCTGGAAGGTCAGATGGTTTGTCTCGAGTTTGTTAATCAACAAATATCGCGAGATAAACCATCTGACTGGCCCGGTTACTAGTCCTCATCTCTGCCAAGACCTTAAAAAAGCCAGCTAACATGAATACTGCTTAAATGTAAAATTTGTTCCCATGCAAAAGGTCAATAGGTCTAATCTTTTGAACTGTGAGTAAATGAGAGTAAAAGACACGTGAACAAATACAGTAACGTTACTTTGTGATTGTCCAGGTCTCGTGCGCTGAGAGTCCCATCGAGATCACAGCTCCATCGGACGAGGAAGTGAGGTCAAAGGTGGTGTCAGTGCAGCGGAGCAGAGCAGATTATTACGGCTCTCTGGGAAACACATGTGGCAACAATAACTCCCACGACAAACCCATGGACAGCTTAAAGGTAACTTCTTCAAACTTCATTCAGTTTGTTTCTGTTATGTAGAGCAGGGCACAATGGCAAAAAATTATATTTTCTTGAATCCAGATCACGATTTTGATCTTTTTCACTATTCTAATAGATTGCCTTTGAGCTAAATTCAGTTATCTGCTTTTTCAGAAAGTTCCTTCTTCACTGTCAATGGCTAAACCCAGCTGACAAAGAGAAACAAGCTACCAAGCCTTTGAAAATAAAACCTAAAACAAGTGACCTCAACCTTCAAAAACATTTACTAAAATAATCAATGAACTAGAACCTTATGTGTCTCCACAAAACAAGTTTAAAGTGTTATAAGAGTTAATAGAATGGCTTTTATAAGATGCTGTTTGTGTTTTTTCTTCAGCAGCCCGAGAGTGAGGACTCTCCCCAGGCCAGGTACCCACAATCCTCTGCTGATCCTGCAGGAGGAGGTCTGCTGGACAAGGCCTTTTGTCACAAGATCGAACAAGTCCAAGTGTCTACGTCTGGTGAGGGAATACTGCTCAAACGTCTTACCATCTTTTATTTGTTTTGACTCATTAATTAGTTGTTTTATTAATTTTATTAAATTTCACCAAAATAATATTTAGGCAAGTTAAAATTCTTGAATTCAGTACATACAGTATCATCTTTCCTGATGTAGATGATGTACGCTTAAAAAATTAGTTTTTTAAGAATAACTAGATGTATTGTCTTATTCTAAGTACAGAAAGTCAGAAGTTTCTTTAGCATAGGTTAGATTCGTTACTTTAGATGGTTAATAACATTGAGCCTCATTCATGATAGTTCTTAAGGGCTTCTTATGAACATTTTTGGCGTTTACAAAATGTGTTCTTAACTGTAAATGTTGGTCTGTAAGAACAAATCCTGAGAACATTTAGGAGCCCTCGTAAGAACTAAAAATCTGCTGTTTCAGAATTGTATTACTTATAACAGTAATTCTGTCAAATAGTCATTCCTACATGATTGTAGGTTTTTTTTTTTTATTTTTTTTTTTACAAATTATTGTATATAGAATAATTTTAGAAAATCTGTGACTTGAACATGTTTCCTCTGAGTGTGTTCATGTGAGTTTGAACATTCTCAAAAGAATGAGACTGTTGTACTTCCTCCTCATTTCTCTCTCACTTTGCTCCAGCAGAAGTCCTGTGGCAGGCGCATATTTGCCATATAAGAAGTTTCTTCCAGAATGCATTATTTTATTTTATGTAAATAACCATGTAAATGAGTGATGTAGTGTTTGTAGCTGCAGTTTGGTGAATTTTGCGTAAAGGCCGTTAAGGATTTGTCTTGTTATGAACTCGTTGTGTATCTGTTGCAGTTTTCCCAGCAGCTTCATAAAATGTTCATTACGCAGTTTTTAACAACACTTTCATTAAATATTTTGCCATTAAATATTTTATTAATTATTTCACAAATTTAAATGTTACCAATTCTGAAGAGACTCATTAACTCTCAGCAATACCAAACTAAACTGCATTCAAACAACATAATTTTAGCTGCCCTCCAGCTCACTGAAATAGTATGGGTCCGTAGAATGTCATGTGAATAACAAATGGAATAACTAAGATCAAGATAATATTCCTCAAACCTCTCAGCACTTGACAGTTAAAGGGTAGCTTTTCACACTGCAAACACAAATTTGATTTAAATCTCATAACTTCCTCTCATAATTCTTTCAACACAAAATTAATACCAAAATGCATTAACTTTTGATTGCCGTTATGAATTTAAAAAATATTTTTACTGACAGCAAAGTGAAACTGGAGAGGACCAGCCAAGCACAACCAATCAGAACGCTGCCTTTGGCTCCTAATGAGAACTAAAATACATTACTATTCAATTCAGACAGTACAGTGGTCTCATTTAAACACAAAGTTGTCTCATTTAGCACTAAAACAGTTTAAGTAAATGAATCTTAGATGTTGATATTTATTGGACTAGTAGATTAATTGTGATGACTCAGTTAACTTGTTGCAGTTCTAGCGGTGCTCTGTGAAGCAGTTGTGATGTGTGTTGCAGTTATTAAAGGCTTTAATCAGTCCAAAGGCAGTGGGAGTGAGAAAACTGTTCCGGAAGATAAGAGCCCTGATGCCAGCAGTCTGGGAGAAAACAAACTCCTGGGAAAGTCCATCACATCCCTCAAGCAGAACTCACTGTCGGGAGCCTTCACTGGACAGTCTGTAAGTGAAACAACATTTGTGTCACACCAACTTCAGGTTTATGTAAATAAATGGGTTTTCTAGTGGAATATTGTCAACTGCATTCAAAACCGACCACAAACAACCCTTTTAAAGTCAGATTATATTACATTTCACCTTATTTTAAAGTTAAACACCATTCCAAGTAGCCTCTGGTTGGGAAGCACCGGTTTAAATGTCAGTGAGAGGCAAAAATACATGAGAGTCAAAAATTTCTAGGAGCTCTAAACACAATTGAAATGTGAGGTGAGGAAGCAGATACAGTCTGATAACAAATACAATCAGTCACCAGTCTGACAAAAGTTTATATTTGACATGTAAACAAGTTGAAAAGCAGATAAACAACAAGAACACTGCTTCTTTCTGCATTCTCACTGACAAAGACAGTGTTCACACAATGTTTTCTCCTTAAATATGTTTTTTGTTTGTGGAACTTTTTTTTTTTTTAGTTTACAAGTACATTTGTAAAATTTGTTAAAAGTGCGCATAGTATCCCAATACTTTAGAATGTTTTTATCTACACTTTCACGACGGCTTCTTTACTCACTTCAGGCAAGTGTGGAGGTATGCAGACTTCACCCAAGTATATTTCCCACAATGCATAGCACTAGATATGTTTTCAAACGATGCAATGCTTCTACCTTAGTAACTTAGCACTGAGCGTTAACAGGAGTTTACTAATACTACTTAATATGCTACCGTAAGAAAACCATTCGGCTCGTACCATGCGCTGCCGCAGCAGTTGGGCCACTGGGTCACAATCTCTCTGTCTTAAAGTGACAGTCATGTAAAAATATAACAAACTCCAAATTATTTCCAGAAATCAAAATAAACACAATCAAATAAACTTTGCTTATTTATATAAAGTTCAAAATATTTATGTATGAACATGAAATAAGATATGTATAAAACAAAAATGTAATAATAAAATGATAACACTGTCTATTTTAATGCAAATATATGCTTCAATCCACTTGGCATCCACAGCACTGTTGGTTTTGGGACTTCAGCAGCAGTTTAATAACTTCTAACAGCTGTTTTACTTGATCATATTCATAACATGTTGAAGTGTGAACTGACCTATTTCTTATATTTACCTGTTCTGCACACGTGTGCTCTTGCACATTTTTTGAAAATGCACACTTCAATTAAATGTGTTGTATGAATATTGGGACAGAGCGTTAAAGTTACCAAAGAACATAAAGATTTATTGACAGGTTAATTGTTCAGTAGAAAATAAGACAGCCTCGTTTTCTATTGTGCAACATTTTTATGGGCCCATGTAACTTTTATGATTCTATTTAGGCTGTTACAAATCTAGTTTTGACCAAGTTTGAAAGCATTTTTTTAATCAAGCAAATTAGCCTAATCAAACAGCTCAAGTAGATAAACATTGAAGTCACTGATGTCAGTGTAAAATGTCATATTTTTGAATTTTTCTTAACAGATGATTTAACTCAGGGGTTCTTAACCTTTTTGACCTCGGGGCCCAAACATTCATGCAGAAAGTAACCTGGCCCTATGGTTAAGAATCAGTGATTTAACTCATGTGACTGTCTTTCAATGGCTACAACATTCACATTTTCAACACATTCTGGCAGCTCAAATAATGAAAATGTAGTCAAACTAACAACTCATGATTTACTCCAAATTGGGAATTGACATGGCATTTAGAACGTTTCATGTGTTGTACAATTAATTTCCTCATCAAATGTACTCAAAAAAGTCCACCAGTTTATCCACAAACACTCTGTTTCTCATGCTGTAGAATAAGATGGTGGTCCTGCCCACGGAGGAGGCCAACCTGTCTGACATCGACTACCTGGTTCCTTCTCATGATGAAAGGGGACGTCCCATCGCAGAGTGGAAGAGGCAGGTGATGGTTCGACAGCTTCAGGCGCGACTGCTGGACGAGGAGGACCAGAGGAGGAAGGTCAGAGGGAACACACTATTTTTAGTCTAAGCATCAATAATATGTCTATTTAACCCTTGTGTCCCGTTAGAAAACAGCTCCTAATCTCCTGTTAGAGCCTTTTACTCCACTTTTTTGGACAGCTGTAAAATTATTGTAAAATTTCTATTTTTCAAGCTTTTTTTTTTTTTTTTTTGCTTAAATCTGGTAATCCACTTCTGTTCTGATGTGTTTTATTCTTTGTACAGACTTATAAAAAGCAGATTCAGAGGAGGTGAAAATGTGACACAAAATGGCCCATTTTTCTTATAAAATGTAAATGTAAACAGGATTTGTTTGGACCTTTTATTACAGCCTTGGACATGTTAAAATCAGTCCCAACTTTGACTTACTAAGTCTATTTTTGGCAAGATTGTTTTGGCTTTTTTTTTTTCAAAGGCTTGTTGCTTATTAATCTCTGAAAATCTGGCAACACTGGGAATAGGCTCTGTGCAGTTGGCTTGTTTTCATTCAAAATAGTACATCCTGTACGTACAACCCTTTCCTGTTCAATTTTCTTCTATGGGGTTTTCACTACATCAGTTTAAAACTAAAAAATATTCTTTAGATCAGACAGTTGTGGTGAATGTTACAGAAAACATGTTAAAGACCTTACATATTAGAGGAATATTTCACCAGAGGACACTTGTGTGTTTAAAAAGAGATTATATATTTATGCTAATGCTAACAGGAAGTGGTTGTATGTACAGAAGTTAGCTATTTTGAACAAACACAAACCCACTGAAGTTTTGTGCACAGAGACAGTTAGTCACAATTTCTGTTTGTCTTGGTTGCAAATTCAGCTATGGACATGCAATCATATCACAATTTTCTATAATTTAACCTTTCCACATGAATATTGTGATGTATGAGTCCTGAACACACAGCACAGTCTCGTCACGCTGAAGCTTCTGAACAGTGGGTTTACAGGGGTGGACCTAGATTCGGGGTTGGGGCCTCTGAGAGCTTTTGATTTTAAAATGATTTTACAACTTGCTTTATAATTTTTTAATAATAGTGCAATTGCACCATGTATTAAGAAAAAACATTAAAAATATATATCAGATGTGTAAATTATCTCAGAAAATTGGATTGGATTTAATAAAATGTTCCTATCCCTGTACACCCTTCTATATTAGAACTAATTAGTGTTTGCTAGCCTCAATAGTTTTAGAGGTCTTTATTGTGAATTTCAAAGAAATCTAAATAAACTGTGCACGTTTTAAATACAAAAGGTAAAAGCACAGCCTATTTAAAGTTAAAAAAAAATAAAATTGTAAAATTGTAAGAGGTGCCTCAGTTTAGGGCAAGTACGTTTGGGGTTCCTCAGTGCTGAAAAGTTCGAGAACTTCTGATATACGGTATGATAGTGCCCATCCCTATTTGTAAAAGACAGGACTCTGGGCTCAGGGAAACTTTTTGCAGCAAAAAAAAAAATAATAATAATTGAAACATCTCCAAAACTGTGGCGATGGTGGACAAAGTGAAAGTGAAAAAGCAGAGTAAAACTCCTCAACAGGACACAAGGGTTAAGGTTGTAAAGCACTTTGATTTGCATAACCTCCCTTATCATGTTTCCATAATCTCTGTTTCAGGAAAACAGAAACAAATTTGCCAAAGTGACCTGGAGGTTCTCCCAAGCCCACAACGCCATCCTGGGCCCTCGGGTGAACTGCTGACCGAGGACGATCTCATTTACCTGGAACAACAAATTGCCAACGTCTCCATGCAGAGGCACTGCGCCGGCTACGAACTGGAGCTCGCCCGACTCGCCGAGGAACTGCGACAAATCCTCCCCGCACCCATCGTCAACATCACCGTCAACACGCAGTTCCGCAACTTCCCCAGTCAGATCCCTTTACCCGTGTGGTGCGGAAGAATCTCAGGCATCGTCCAAAGCATGTCTCTCCTCATGACCAACTTAACCGACCAGCCGTACTGCAAAATGCCCAACACAGAACTTACGAGCGTTTTCTCCCAACCGTCCGACAGGCAGATCTCAACCAGGGGCCGCAGAGAAAGCAGAGAACGAGTAGAAGGTGAAATCCAGCAGTTTGGAGTCTCCGTGAGGAATCTTAAGTCCAATTTCGAATCAGAAACCCACCCGGAAAAGGCAGTAACGGAAAAAATAGAGCACAAGCCAATTATCGGCACTAGTTTCACACTTCCGCAAACTTCCCAGTACAAAATGCTTCCCAAATCTCTCAGCGCCTGCCCCGAGATGGATCAAAACAGCGACTCCGGCATTGACCAAGACGACAATGTTTCCGACGTGCATGAAACGAATAGTCTGAGAAAGGAGCGTATCGTGGTGCTGTTCTTGGGGCACTGGAAGAAGTCGGCCTACACTGAAAACAAGGATGTAGAGGAGAAGAAATCCAGCGTAGAGAGCTTGAGCGTCGACGATAAGACTAGTCTGAGCCGCAGAGGGAGCGTGGAGAACACCAAGATGATGAACAGTTCGCTGGGACACTTCTTCCAGCAGAGGAGAGCTGTGAATAAGATGTTAGGCAGCTGGAGGAACATGATCTCCAGCGTCCCGTCCAGGCAGATACGCAGGTGAGTGTAGAAAAGATACAGCACTCTAAAGGCATTAGCTTGATAATTGAGATTACTCAAATCAAAATATTATCGTAAGGACAATATATTATTATCATGTCAAATTTAGAAGCAAAATGAAGTCTTTTTCATTCTATAGACCAGGGGTGTCGAATTCATTTTGACAAAGGCCACATTGACATTAGGGTGGTCATCAAAGGGCCGGTTATAACAAAATTAACTTTACTAATCTTTGACATTCTACAAACAATAGTTGTATTTGATTATGATTATTTAATGAAGTGATAATTACTGAATATACATCTGCATTAGTCTGAAAAATTACCCTTCTCTTTAAATTTCAGACAAATGATTTCATTAGATTAAGACACCTAGATTACTCCTAGCACTATTTTAAAATTAGGGCCAGGAGTAGTAAACCTTATAAGACCTTGAAGGCCCATGAAACAAAGTGGAGGGCCGCATCTGGCCCCGGGCCTTGATGGGCAACACAGTGGCGCAGCGATTAGCAGTCTGGCCTCATAGCAAGAAGGTTCTGGGTTCAATTCCCAGTCGACCCAGGGCCTTTCTATGTGGAGTTTGCATGTTCTCCCCGTGTCTGCGTAGGTTTTCTCCGGGTACTCTGGTTTCCTCCTACAACTAAAAACATGTTCATTAATGCCTCCCCTGACCCTTCCCCTGGGCTCCCCTGGAAGGAAGGAGATTCTGAATCTCAGTGGACTTCCCTGGTTAAATGAAGGTCAATTAAAAAATAATAAAAAATTGAGTTTGACACATATGCTATAGACAATGGGCAATATATGAATTACAGTTTTGGTTTCGGACAAGTTTATATAAAAAAGCTGATATATATACATATATTTTTTAGCACAGATCAATTTGTTTTAGCGTTGTTCTACAGTGAAAAAGCAAATTTGTGATTAGTGAACCTTGTTATAGATTTAAATATTCAAACACCATCAGCCACTTTAGAAGCAAAATTAAGTTGTTTTTGTCACATTAAGGCGTGTGTTTCGTCTGGCGGTCACTTTCAAGCGATCCAAAGAAAATATGTCTTGCTTATTTGTTTGTGCACATTACCATAGCATATTTGGAAAAATTATCCTACCTGAAATATTAGCAGCAAGTCTTCTCAGCAGGTGATGTAATAAAATGATTGGGGGAGGAGCTGACCAGAAGTACGTTTCGAGTGTTGTGTGTAACGGTAGAAAAAGTGGGTGAAAACCACAGTTTTTGCAGTGGGGCATTCTTTCCTGAGCTTTATTGTTTGACTGTTGGCCTTGTGTATTTAGAAAATGACATATCTTGTGTTCCTTTAACATTTGAACTGTCGTCCACAGACTGCACAAGCAGCAGGCTCTATACTCTCCGGAGCAGTTCTTGCCCCGCGTGGACGGCGTTCCCGTGGAGTACGACAAACTGACCCTGGACCTGTTCATGCTGGGCTACTTCCACATCCTGGAGCAGGAGTTACCTGGGGATGAGCGGAAGATGAGGCACCTTCTTGCTTCGAGGTGTTCGACAACGTGGGCAGTTTTCCCTGGGAGACGGTCCGGGAATTTCACAAGGCTGTCATTCAGGAGATAGAAGCCGGGAAAAGAGAGTGGAAGGACGGATTTGAAGATATTAAAGTCAAGTTCTTTGGAAACACAGTGAGTCAGTCTGAGAATAACACGGAGGTAAACATTAAACATACTCTTCCAGAAGTTCGCCAGGTCCCGAAAGTCATCGTCCAGACTCCGACACCAGACGAGTCCATGCGGTACAGAGGCACTGACATCTCCAGCTTCAGCAACGAGGAGATTTGTAAATACATCGACCGCAGCTTCGCTTTTTGGAAAGAGAAAGAGGCAGAGATTTTTGATTTTGAGTAAATTATTTGTGCTTGTTCATTAGTAACAACTTAAAGGTCCTATTATACACAAACTTGACTCCTGTGAGATTTAAATTATGTTAAATACCTCCCTCAGCTTATACTCTATTCACACGAGATATTGACCTCAGGACGTCTGTAAACTTTAATTACCCATGACGCTTGAGTTTTTACAACATTCACACGAGGAGGGTTTGTAATTTACTTGTTTTTACAGACTTTATTCTGAAATGACGACAGATACGACTTGATTTATAACCTTTTGCTTCATTCATGACTTGAGCATTTCTTGTGTTTTGGGTTTGTTTTATCATGAATAGAGTTGGAAAGGTTTGAAAAAGTAATTCGTTACTTATTACTTTTTGAAATTTTATTAGTCACACTATTTAGTTACTGCCCCAAGAAAGTAACTTAGTTACACTACTTGTTTGTTTTATTGTAAACATTTATCAAAAATAGGATTTTATGTTTTATTATTGGCATTTAAACAAAGGCAAACAAATAAAATGTTGATTAAATAGGCTCAAACCCTAACCCTAAACTCAGCAATAGGAATAATTATATGCTCTGTTCCAGCTGCTGATCTGTGTCTCTGAGATGTCTCACACATCAAGTCACATTTGTAGATTTTTTTTTAAACCTGAAAGTAACTAAGAGCATTTTGTTAGTAACTGTAGTTTAATTACAAGTATTTTCACAGCCAGTAACTCAGTTACACTACTAGTTACTCAGAAATGTAATCTAATTAAGTTACACCCAACACTGATCATGAATGACCTGAGCTGTGGCAGTGTAAATGTGGTTCCTCATTGTTGCGTCCGTCCATCTGAATCACATCCACATCATCAGATTTCTTATGAAACAGTCGTCTCTCTTTTAATCCATTTACGGGGATAAATCCCAAACATCCAAACTTTGCAGTGCTCTGTTGAAACTTTCCCAAACATCCATCTTCTCGATCTTCTGTTACCACAACAACAACAACGTTGTTTTATCAGTTTGGTTTGGTTTGAATTGATCCATGGCAAATAGTAATAATAATGTAGTTTAAATCTGAAGATAAAATAGACCACAAAGTCATTATCAATTAATTCATAAACAGTTGATATATTGAAAACTCAGACATGGACGATTCACACAGGACTAGAACTACGGGACATCTGAGGTTGTGAATTACAGGAGGTAACATTCAAGAGACACTTTACAGACATAGACGACATCTGTAATTATTATTATTTACATGAGGTCCTGAGGTAAATATTCTGCCGTGTGAAGAAGACATAAGACTTCTCTGCAAAACAGATTTGATCTCAGTGGGACTTTTCCGGTTCAATAAAAAGCAATACGTTTGAAAACGCAGTAGCACACCTTATGTGTTACCACCTTATGCGTTTTCACTTTGAGAGACAAATACAGACTTAAATGATGGTCTTGTGTGTTAAATGTGTCTGAATGAAACCAGAGCCAACTCTAGATGTCTTTTGATGAGAAAACAACATTCTAACTGATTAAATGATCGCAGGAGTCAGGACCTTTAAGGGCTGGGTACAAAACCATTGTTTATTTCTAAAGTTGACACTGAATCTTTGGCCAGAGAATGGCTTTGTTTACTTGTTTCTAATCCCAGAGCTTTGTTATGATTCAGACATTTTTTGAAGTTGTTTTTGATAAATGTGTAAATAAAGAATTGTGTTTTATTGTGATGAAACTCAGGTTTACATTGGCACAGATATTGAGTCCTTCCAAAGCCCAGTTCTCAATGCCAGAGTGGAATTGTGTGGTGTTTTGTTTTCTTTACATTATGACTTAGTTCTGTATTTTCCAATCCAACATGCATTTTCAAAATAAAATAATAAATAATAAAAGTTCAATTTCTTAGAGTTTTGTTGTTTTTGGTAGCTCGGTGTGTTAAGAACAGAACAGAAAGATTTATTGTTATTGTCACAAAGTATCACAAAATTATGTTTTGGAGTGAGCCTCCGGGACCGCTGCACTTTTATGCGCACGGCCACACAGACAGACACAGTATGTGGTGGAACTTTTTCTCAAAAACTAAAGGGTTAAAGAGCCAGCTGTCCTCTTTGGAGGCGTGTTGTGGGCTACAAATTACTATTATCCATTTTTTGGCTGATCTTGAGTTAATTTATCTTAGATTACAGTCGATCAATCAGTCCTGGAAATTCAGCGTCAGGTCCACACGTCCGGTTCAACGACAAATCTTCAATAGATAACGAGGTACCTCGTTATCTATTGGTCAACATTTTACTGGCCTCATTATGTCCACAGTTTATATATTTTATTAATTCTTTTTTGTTTAGCATAAGTACAAGGCTGTTACAAATCTATGCAACTGTTTTTGACCAAGACTGACAACAAACAATTTTTGAAAACACTCCATACAACCTTAAAAGCTAGTTAGACCCACTTTCAGAAACTGAACACAGACATAGATCCTCTGACTAAACAGACTGGAGGAATGTTGGGACTAGTTCTTGGCACTTTCATGTGCGAAAACGCCTATTATTAGACAGAGACAGGACATTGTGGACTAATTTCCACCTGAATAGATACATAACCAAAATATCTACACTAGGAGAAATTGATTTTAAGCTATTTTATTAAAAAAAAAAAAAAAAGATTGTGCATAGTCACTTTAAGCCGTGATTGTGAGTGTACTTCTACACTGATTGTTGTTTTTAAAGAGCATGTGTTTGCCCAGACCCATGACTATTTCAAACGTGTGTAACAGCAGCTGCGGCCTCCATGGCAGTTGTTTAGACCCGGGCCCCAGTTCAGCGTCACACTCGGGGCTAAAAATACCAGACTGAGTGACAGATAGCGGGACGTCCCAGTGACTGGACAGGGCAGGAGCTGTTTCACCATGCTGAGTCGCTCTGCCCCGGTTTCACCAGTCTGTCTGATCAGCTTCTACACGACACAACGAAGAAGAAGAGACCATGAGTCTTCTGTGTCTGTGGTGAGTCTGCTGTGTTTACGTGTTTGGATTTGTGGTGTTGAGAAGGACAAAGTGTGTTGTAGAGGTTATGCAGATCACAGCAATCTAAATGTAAGCATGCAATAAGAGACAATCAGGTAAACAGTGGTAGAAAAGCAGAAAAACAACAGGAACACTAAAACATCTCTAATAATTTTCACTGTAAGGCTTGGGATCGCACATATTTGAACTTATTACTTTTCTATGTTTACATAAGATGTTTGTAGACCGTGATGAGTTAACTATCTGTTATGCGACAGTAGAAATGTCCAAAAACTCCAGCTGCTGCTAGCAAACAAGAGTTCTATCACTGTGACAAAAGAAAAAGCCAAGAAACATTTTTGTCATACTTTTTTTTTTTTTACCTTAATTTTGAATCGTTTGTTAATTTATACAGTGTTTTACATTGTAACTCACAGCAAGTGAGTTAAAATAACAGCTAACAGTTAGCAGTACAGGTGCTATATGCCCAATTTTTCTAAAAAAATATGTGTAAATGATGAGTTTTAAACTTTTAAATCAGTTCACATGTTTTGTCACTTTCCTAATGTTTTCTAAGCCTCCTTTAATTATCCACAGTGTGTTTAACACACTTTTCTCAAGTTATGTTGCTTTGCTAATGTGAGTTAGCCACAATGCTAACAACAATAACTAGCTGACTTCTTGGTAGAGATTCACCGATCTAGCTTTTATAGTGCCGATGTCAAACTCGATACTTTGGCATTACGTATTTATCTACTGATCCCCAGTATGAGCTCATGCTAGTATAGGCACTTTTTTCTGAAAACATATAGCTCTGCATCAAACATTAAATGTTGTAATGATCACATATAGTACATATACTGTACACACTGTGTCTTGGTTAAAAGCTTAGGTCCTGAACAAATCCGTTGCTGGGTTTATTTTAACTGTCACTATATTATATACAAGCTAAGCTGGCTATCTTAACAGAGCTAAACAGGAAGTGCACTGCCACGAAAAATGGGCGGGGCTGTGATTGAATAGTGCTTTTATCTTTGAGACATATGCACTAATTCAACAATCAATCACACCTGCTGAAACGCGAGAGAAAAATCTGGTGATTAGACGATAAATTAGAAATATATTGTCTTGATTTCCTAGCAAACTGAACTGAAACTTTTCTTCTGTTTTCTCTTTTGCAGATAAACTTCAATTTACCTGTCCTCTCTAATCCAAACTAAAACCATGGTGCGTAACGTGGACGACCTGGACTTCTGCCTCTCGTCTCACCCTCAGAGCATTTTGGAAGGCCTGCGTTCCCTCTGCTCTCACCCCAAACTCATCGACGTCACGCTGGTCGCCGGAGGCCGGGACTTCCCCTGTCACCGAGGAGTCCTCGCCCTCTGCAGCACCTACTTCCGCTGCATGTTCTCCGGGGATTTTGTGGAAAGCATCGCCGCCCGAGTGGAGCTCCACGAGGTCGACCCGGACATCCTCAGCTATCTTCTCGAATTCGCCTACACCGGGAAGCTCACCATTAACCAAAGCAACGTCGAAGGGCTGATTTGTACATCCAGCCAGCTGCAATTTCAAACCGTGAGATCCGTCTGTAGTAGATACTTACAACACCAAATTGACGCCACTAATTGCTTGGGTATTTTAGAGTTTGGGGAGATTCATGGCTGCCCTGAAGTTGTCGCCAAAGCCTGGGCGTTCCTGCTTGAAAACTTTGAATCGGTGCAACACGGCGAAGAATTTCTTACATTATCAAAAGACAAGCTTACCAAATGCTTGTCAAATGAAGGACTGCAGATTCGGTCAGAATGCACCCGCGTGGAAGCCATCTTGAAATGGGTGGGACATTGTGAAGATTCCAGGCTTTGTCATCTCAGTGAACTGCTAACCTTCTGCAGGCTTTCCCTACTTAGTGCAGACTATCTACACGACAAGCTGCTGAAGGACGCGTTGGTGCAGGCCTCCTCCGGCTGCAGAGAAGCTGTAGAAAGTGTTCTCAAAGAGGTCAGTGAGGGCAAACTGTAGCCTCTGCCTAACCTGGGACATATTTCTCTTTTTAGTGATCATCAGTGTGGAGAATTGAGGTCAGATTCTAAGTTTGATGGATAAATGAGTCAAAGAAGGCCCCTGAGACCACAATCCCTTTTAGGTGTGTGTGTAACATATACCTCTACTGTCTTGTGTAAAGCCAATTTAGTTGTATTTAATTAAGAACAGCCCCTTGAATTTTTTTTTTTTTTTGAGATGGACATACTTTTATGCTGCGTTCAGACCGACTGCATTGGGGCGTCCAAATTGTCCAGTTTACATGTTAAGTCAATGCAAACCTGCGCCTTGAGGCGTCCAGCAAATTTGTGGCGTGAATTGGCGTCTAATTGGCGTTGAAATTTGCTTGTTCAGGCGTCTGCTGACGCTGCGTCTTGCAAAGTGGGACACTTTGGCCGCCTTGAACTTTCAAGCGTCGAACGCCCGCATCCAGCAAAGATCTTCATTATTTAAATGGCATAACAGAATCTGATTCAAATGACACATAATGCGCTTGTAAATAAAGGAGCTAACATTGCACTAAGAACAAGCTATGGTCCAATCAAGGCCTATATTATCAAGCTGGGCCAAAACATACTGCTTCATGGGCTGCATTTGGCCCCTGGGCTGCCATTTGAATAGCCCCGGTACTAGAACCAATAAATGGTAAATGGTCTATTTATATAGTGCTTTTCTACCTTTCCAGGCACTCAAAGCACTTTTACAATCTAGTATCCACTCACCCAGTGTACGCAGACACTGAGGCAATGTGGTTTTAAGTGTCTTGCCCAAGGACACAGAGACAATCCACTCTTGTCGTCCCACTGTGGCACCTGGTGTTCCGGTGGTCTCCCATCCAAGTACTAACCAGGCCCTAACCTGTTTAGCTTCTGAGATCTGATGGGATCAGGCTTTGACAAGCAGGTATGGCCAAAAAAACAGTGTTAAACAGTGTAACTCACAAAAGTAAAGAAAGAAAAGTATTGAAAAAGCAAATAATGACACATTACTTATAACTTTAAAATAATGGGATACCTTACACTACTTAGTTACTACCACAAGAAAGTAACATGGTGAGTTCTGGTGGTACTTGGAGCTCGGATCTTCTGAGTTCCGACAATATTGCAGTCAGGGGTAGAAAATGAAACAGTGCTCTGTGTTTTGTGAAAGATAAACCCCCAACAGCTTCATTAGTGATTGTCACTGTGTTATTTTCTCTTTGTCTCTACAGTAACTCTGCTCCTGCGGACTTCTGCCGCAGGAGCAGAGTTAAATAAATTAACTAATTATGTGGCGCATTGCTAATGCTCACAGAATACCGCAAACAAAAATGCAAATTCACACTCTTATGATGTTCGACAAACTGTAAATGTAACAACATCTGAGTTGATATTGTAACTACGTCTGAGTTTCTATAGACTCGGGTCGGGGCGGGCGGTGCGGTTTCCACTGCCACGCTTGCTAGGTCTGTAGTGAACCGTTTTTTTTGCCCGGCTTTCACAGTGGACGTCACTGCAGTCCTCCCTTTAGGTTCAATGACTGGATAAGAGAAAACACAGGCTCAGGTGAAAACCAGACGGTAAAGAGCAGATAGAAACATGAAATAATGTCTCTCACCAAACGTTGACTTGATCCTGTGATAAACCTCCACATTTCCAGTGATGAAAACTATCTGTTGTGCCGATAGACTTTTCCAAGTCAAGCTAGTGCTTTAGCATCAGCCAATTCCTGTTTGTCGAGGCAAAACACACACAAATTGTAAATCCTGTGTCCAACCTCAATGCATTGAATAAAACTGGTTTCAAATGCTACACAGAGTCGCAGAGACTTTGCAAAAATGTAAAATACATTTTTTAAAATAGTTTCTTGTTTCCACCAGATTGACCCTCGTTTTACAGACTCAAACATGTCATTAACATAAGTGACCCAAACCGCTCCAAAGTGAACAGTGAATCAGAACAACAGTTTTATCCCTCACTGCTCAACAACTACAACAGCAAATGTGGACTAAAGGAAATATATTGTGTCAAAAATAGATACAAAGACATGGAGATGAATAAGGTGATGCAACAGTCCAACTATGTAAATATATCTAACAATGCTAACAACAGCTGGAGACTGACTTTCCCTCATAACAGGCCATACCCTCAAATCTGACACATTGCCGACTGTATCTATTGCATTGATTGTCCTTTTCCCTCGTCTTACAGAAAATGAGTCTTGTTCCGGAGTGCTTGGACAGAGCCTCTTCTCGCAGTCCTCACCTGAACCTGCAGGAGGTGCTGTTCGTGATGGGAGGCCGTGCGCTGGACGACTCGGACAATGAAGAAGACTCAGATGAAGAAGAACGTGACCCGAGACTGGAGCGACTTCCACCTAAAAACTGTGCCTTCTACAACACCAAAACAAGTAATCTGAAATTCTCTACTGAAGCACATGTAGATGACAGCATTTTAAAGGCACATATTATCCAAAATCAACTTTTTTGAGTTTTTAATCCTATTCTAAAATATCGGTTTGTTTGTTTACTGTGTGTAATTTCCTGTACAAGTCAGTAGGTAGAGCTCAAACTCAATTCTTGATGTGGGAAACTTGATTTAGATTTAAACCAGGGCTCTCAATCTCAAATGGAACTCAGGCCAAAATAATCAAGGTCAGAGATGGTTGATGACTTTTACTATATAGCTAGGCCTGGCTGTGTTTTATTCTATATAAAAAGGTTTTTAGGTTGTATAATGCCTAACATAACTAAATGTCCACATTCGTTCTTTTATTTTGTTTTATATTTTATTGTTCTCCATGTGATTACAAGCAAGTAAATAAAATTGGGTAACTAGGCTCAGACTGTCCTCACTAAGAAAGTTTGGGCAAATTGTTTGTCTTTGTTTGTCTTTTATAGAGACTGTAGCTCCTCAATGACAACACTGCACACGGTTTCTCGAGTACGGGCGCATTTATTAGCCTTCACAAATGCCGTAAACGCCGTGAAAACTACAAGACAAGGTAACACAGAACAATTTAGACATTCATTTTGGTTTGGCTAACAGAAAGTCTTGTACAAATTAGCTACCTCGTGGCCGCCTGTCACTTCGGAGGTCTTTGGCGAATGGAAAATGGGACTTGTGTACCTTTTAGCCTCTGTACAACATATAGCTCAGTTAGCATAACATGAAAAACAAAAATTACAGTGTTACATGTGCAAAACAAATACCTTCTGCAGCTAGTTAGCTAGCAGCTAAGCTGCTTTCTGCGTGGCTCTTGCTCTGAAGTCTTTGAGCATGTGAGGGCGCGTGTGTGTGTGAGAGGGCCCGATAGTCTCTCAAGTTCTCGTGAATTCTCGTGTTATTAACAGTACTAAACCAAACAAAATAACTTATGTATAACAGTGTAATACAACTTATTATTGCGTTTTATCCAAAATAAATCATGTTTTTACCAATTATAATAATAACAAAAAATATTCTTCTTTTTAAACCAAAATTAACTTATTTTGTATCTGAATTCCTTTTAATGACACTTACACTCCCACCAAAATCACTAAACGTTTAACGTGATTTTCTAAGAAGTGTCCTGACTATGTATGAACTTTGTCAGTCTCAATTAAAGTCACTACTTTGTGAATAGGTCTTTCTATGTGTATTAGTCTTGTCTGTGTCTTTCCTTTGTCAAAAGTAGTTTCACTGGTCTTCAGCTTCACTTTTCGAACTTTTCCATCTGTGCTTTGGAATGTCTCTATCACACGAGCTAGTTTCCATTTACATCTTGGTGTATTGTCATCTTGCAGAATTACAATATCGTTTACTTGTAGGTTTCGTGATGCTTTCTGCCATTTTTGTCGCTGTTGGAGATTAAGCAGGTATTCTCGCTTCCATCTCTGCCAGAACTCGTTTGCAAGGAATTGTACTCTTCTCCATCTTTTGTTCAAGTACAAATCTTCTTTGGAGAACTGTCCAGGAGGAGGAAGAATAACTGAAGACTTCATCGTCAATATATGATTGGGCGTAAGTGGTTCTGGACCAGTTGGATCGTTTAGATGTTCAACACTTAGTGGTCTGCTGTTGATGATTGCCATTGTCTCATAAAGAAACGTTCTTAAACTTGTAGTGTCGAGTCTGTTTGAGCATTTGTCGAGCATTGCTGTTAGTATGCTTCGCACTGTTCGAATTTGGCGCTCCCATACGCCTCCCATATGGCTGGCTGCTGGGACATTCAACACAAACTCACATCCGATAGTTCTTTGGCGTTCTTGATCCATGTCTTTCATTAACTGCGAAAACTCTCTTCTGGCGCCCATGAAGTTTGTCCCTTGGTCGCATCTTAACTGTCGGACAGGGCCTCTTATTGAGATGAGAGTTCGAAGGGCGTTAATAAAAGCATCTGTTGTTAAGTCATCTAAAGTTTCAATGTGCACAGCTCGTGAACATAAGCATGTGAACAATAGTCCATATCTTTTGATGTCTTTTTCTTCCTTCCTTCACTATGAAAGGGCCGAAACAGTCAATGCTGCAATAGGTAAACGGAGGGGCTGTTTCTGTTCTCACTTCTGGCAGATCTGCCATCTGTTGGACATCTGTAGCCTTTCTGTATCTTCTGCATTTCACGCAGTGATAGATGTGTGACGACACAACATTTCCACATCCTAAAATCCATATTCCATTTGCACGTAGTTCATTTGTGGTCATGCCTCTACCTTGGTGGTGTACACGTTCATGATAATGTTTGACGATTAGGGCTGACATATGCGATTCTTTGGGGAGAATTGCTGGGTGTTTGACTTCGTGGTGCAGAGCTGACTGTGAAAGTCGTCCTCCCACCCTGAGAACATTTTCTTTGTCCAGAAAAGCGTTCAGTTGTCTCAGTCTGTTATTCTTGGGCAAAGTGCTTTCTCTTTGTGATCTTATTTTCTGTATTTTCTTCAGCGAAAGCTTCTGCTTGTGTTCGCTTGATAATGAAGATTGCTGTATCCTTTCTCTCTTCAAGATCAGAAGCTTTATTTGTTCTTTGTTGAAGGCCTTTGAACTCTTTCAGGAATCTTCTGAGTCTAGCGATAGCTTTTACTGCTCTTGACCAGTCTGAAAACTTCTTTAAACGTTCTAGCAGGATGTTGGCTTCTTTTGTCTGAATGGTATGCGTGTAACCTTTACGAAGCTCAGATCTGCCTCAGTATTTCTCCCACCGTTTCCTTTCTTACTGGAAGATCTTGTTGCCAAAGGAACGCGGGGCCTTGTAACCAGTTTGAGTCTTTAAGCTGAGTTGCATTTAAGCCTCTCGAGGCATGATCGGCTGATTGTTTTCAGAAACGACATGTTGCCATTGGTCTGGGCTTGTGCTTTGTCTTATTCGTTGGATGCGATTCGCTACAAACGTGTGGAATCTTTTGGCATCGTTGCTTATGTAAGCTAGAACAACTTGTGAGTCAGTCCAATAAAACTCTTGAAGATTCTCCGATTTCAAGTTCTCTTTTGATCACATCTGCGTTGCGAACTGAGGTTACGGCTGATGACAGTTCAAGCCTTGGAATGGTCGTTTGTTTAGTGGGTGTAACTCTTGCTTTACCCATGACGAGTGAGCATGTGATCTGTCCTTCTTTGCTTATTGCTCTGAGATACGAACAAGCACCATAACCATTGAGACTTGCATCTGAGAAGTTGTGTAGTTCATATCGTGCAATGTCGATGTTCTTTGAGTAGCTTCGTGGGATTTTTAGAGCTGCTAGTTTGGGTAGGTCTCTAAGCCACGATTCCCATTGTGGTAAGATGTGTTCAGGAAGATCATCGTCCCAGTTGACTTTATCTTTGCACAATACTTGGAGTATCTGCTTTCCAATCAGTATGAATGGTGCGACGAACCCAAGGGGGTCATAGACTGAAGCAACTGTCGAGAGCACCCCTCTCTTTGTCAGCGGGTTTTCTTTGACTACGACTCTGATTGGAACTCATCAGCTTCGATACACCATTGTACTCCAAGTGCACGTTCAATGTGGGTTTCTCCTAGAGCCATGTCTTGATCTTTGGCTTGAGCTTGTTCTGCTTCTGGTATTGCTGCAAGCACTTCTTTACTGTTTGACACAAACTTGTGCAGACGGAGATTGCCTGTCTTACAAAGAGCTCTTGATTCTTCAACTAGTTGTATAGCTTCAGCTGTGGATGTGACGCTAGCAAGTCCATCGTCAACATAAAATCCTCTTTGAATGAACTGGATGGTTTCTTTGCTGAACTTCTCTCGGCCTTGTGCTGCGAGATGTTTTAGTCCAAAATTGCAGCATCCAGGAGATGAGGCTGCTCCAAAGAGGTGGACTCTCATCCTGTACACTGATGGTTTGGAGTTCAGATCGCCTTTGTCCCACCAGAGAAATCTCAGGTAGTCTTGATGTTCCTTGATGACATGGAATTGATGGAACATTCTCTCCACATCACACATTATGGCTATGGACCCTTTCTGAATCGGCATAACACTCCGATCAGTGCGTTGGTGAGATCTGGTCCAGTCAGAAGGTGATCATTGAGAGATGTTTCTTGGAAGCGAGCCGAACCATCAAAAACTACACGGATCTTATCCGGCTTGTGGGGGTGGTACACACCGTGGTGCGGGATGTACCAAGCTGCTTGTTGTTGAGTTCTTGTTCTGGGACCTTTTCTGCGTCTCCACGGGAAATTATATCATCCATGAACTTGACATAGTCTTTGTAGTATCGCTCATCTTTTCTGAGACGACGTTCTAATGAAGACAGTCTGTGTTCTGCGTATTGCTTATTGTTTGGGAGATTTGGATTGTCTGTTTTGAATGGAAGTGGAAGTTCATAGTGACCATCTTCCTTCTGTCTTATGCCTTTGTTCACCTTTGACATGAATAGAATGTCTTCCTGGGACACTGGATTGTCATCTGTTGCGTGCTCAGCGAAATCTGTTTCAAGAGCCTTTATAACATCCAATGGTGTGACTTCTTTCACTTGACTTCGGCATACAAAGTGCACTTCTTGCTTTAGTTCAACTGTTTGCTGTACTGCTGGAGTTACTTCACGCACAATGACTCTGTGACTGGTGCCAATAACATCGCTTTGACTGTGTACTTGATACGAACAACCTACGATGCTCCAGCCAAGGTCGGTTAGTTGTGCATAAGGTTGGTTTTCTGCACCGGCCAGGACTTCTCTTGGTAGAAGGGCTTGTTGGCAATTGTAGCCGATGAGCAGGCCAACTTCACATTCCAGCAGAGGTGGCAACTTATCTGCTAACTTTTCAAGATGAGGCCACTTTGAGGCGGTCTCAGACGTTGGGATGTGCGACTTGTTCGCTGGGATGAACTCTCTTGTGAAGACTGGTGGCAACGCAATTCTTTGCTTGCTCTGATATCCTCTTACTTGAAGGTTTAACAACTTTTCACATGGTATAACCTGTGAGCTTGGCGGACATTGTTGATAGGCGTAGACTAGCTTTGCTTTTGTCTGCGTCAAGATCTTGAGCTACTTCATCTAAAATGAAAGATGTATCGCTCTGTGAGTCGAGAAGAGCATACACGAGTACTTCTTGATCTGGATTCTTTGTAGACGAGACCCAGACAGGTAGAATGGATGATGTCAAAGTGCTTTGGCTTTCTTGAGCAACTCTATTGGTTGTTGCGGTTGCAGGTGTTTCTTTGTCTTTTGGATCAGTCTTTTCTTGAACGTCTGTTTTGTCTTTAGACTCATTGTCAGTTTTCACAGGAACTGTCTTTTACGTTCTGTAAACTTGTCATCGTGCAAGCATGTTGGATGTCTCCTTTGACACTTATCACATGTGCTTCTTTTGTCACACTTCTTTGAGTGATGTCCTGTCCTTAAACATCCAAAACAAAGCTTTTCTGTTTGCACAAACTTGACACGATCTTGAACAGATTTCTCTGCGAACTTGCGACATTTGTCAAGAGAGTGACCAGTTCTTTTGCAGAATATGCATGTTGCAATATTGGGACTTGAGTTACTTGAGTTTGTTGTCGTTGTCAGAGTTTTAGCTTGAATGACTTGGTTTCTTGTGTGTTTGGGTTTATCTGGTTCCAAACCTTTGAGTGCTTGTATTGAAGTTATGGGGTCGCAAGCTAAGTCTGCTTCAGTTGCGATAAATTCCACAAATGTCTGGAAAGCTGGATAATCTCCACTAACTTGCCTTATTTCCTTAGCTTTGCGGTTCCATCTTGACACAAGCCAATCTGGTAGTTTCAACAAGATCCTTTGACTTTCCATACAATCGTTAAGAACTTCCAGCGTCTTGATATGTGGCATTGCGGCTTCACAGCTTTTGAGGAAGTCTGCAAATTCTCTTAACTCACATCCATCCTTGGAGTTTATTTTTGGCCAACTGTGGAGCTTGTCTCGAAAACATTTGCCTATGGTGAATGGATCTCCAAAGCGTTTTTCCAGCAATTGCCAAGCTGAGTCGTATGCTTCATCAGTGCCAAGTAGGAGAAATCCTTCAACTGCCTTTTTTGCAGATCCACCAAGGTACTTTCTGAGGTAGTACAGTCTCTCGTTTTTCTGAATGTTTTTTCTTTCGATTAAAGTTTCAATGACAACTGCCAGTCTTTAAACTTCAAGGGTCTCCAGTGAATACTGCAGGCTCTGGAGTTGGAAGACGATTGGCACTTATTGCTTCTGCTAAGATGCCGACTAAATCAGAGTTTTGCTGAAGTTGTGTGACAGCTGTTGCGACTGGAGATGTCTGAGGAATGAATGGTGGACTTGATGCTTTAAGCGTTTGACTGTTGGCGAGTGGAACAAATGAAGGACTGGTGGCATTTAGGACTTGTGCTGCATGTGGAGCTTGAAAGGGTGTGAATGGTGTGACAGGAATTGAATAACGTTCACTCAACAGTTTGTTGCTGCACGGTAAACTGCGACTTTCATAGTTGTTTTCAGCTTCGTTATAGATTTTTACTCTGGCTTTGGCAGCATTAAGCCTTTTGATCTCTTCCAAGCGTTCGATTTTTCTACGCTGCTCATCCATTGCTTGTTGTCTCATTAGATTTTCCAATTCACACTGTTTAGTTTCAACTTCTAGCTTTTGCAGTTTACTTGCTTGTTTTTCTTGTTCCTCCAAAACAGCTAAGATTTCTTGTGATGCTGCGGCATCAGCTGCAGCTTCCACTCTTTTGATTGACTGGGCATGTGAGAGTACAGTGCTACTTGATTCTTGGGACTTTGATTTTGATTTAGATCCTTCAGACTCCAAACATGATCCAACATCTGGCCATGCCTCTTTGTCTCCTTCAGTATTTCCTTCTAGCCATCTTTCAGCCTTCTTAACTATGAAATCTGAGAGAGATGTGCATGCATCAACTTTGCGTCGCATATCTGAATCTGGAGCTTCTATTTGACGAATCTCATCATAAATGCTTTGTACATTTTGGCAAGTACGCTTCACATTGTCTAGCAACTCTTTTAACTCACTCTCAGTAGCTGTGTCAGTCAATATTACTTTGCTTAATCTTGCCTCATATCTCCATTTTTCATAAACAACCTTGTATCTGCGTTTTAGAGCCTTGAGCTTGTCTTCTTGAAGCTCTTTTCCCTTTTCAGTTAACGTTCTTGTTCTTTCACTCTTGCGAATTGTTGTTTCAACTTCAGTATCTGGTTCAGTAGCTACCTCAGTCATCTTTTATGTCAAGTCAGATATTGCTTAACTCAAGTCTGGTCTTAAGAGAACTATTGCTTAGTAGATTACTGTATTTCTTAATGTAAACAGGCTATGTTAACTTGTATAGCTTGAATGAACCTTGAATACAGTCTTAACTTCAAACAAAATACACAAACTTTGGCAACTTGAACAAATAACCATAAAGTGCAGTAGAGAAGAAGTATCTTCAAGTAAATGTGCTATGAAATAACTTTAGTGAAGTTTAACTTGTTTTAAACCACTCTTATTTCCTTAGAGCACTGTCCTTTTCTTATTTCTACTTTACTTCATTTAAATAACTTTTATTAACGGAGCACTGTTGCTGGGGAGCGATGACTGGTGTAATGGCGCCGTCTTGTGGTGCACATCGGTACCGCGACTCCCTGTAGCTGCCGTCTCGGACTCGAGCTTCTCACCGGCGCTGGGCTGGGCGAGTTTTCACTGTAGCTCCTCAATGACAACACTGCACACGGTTTCTCGAGTACGGGCGCATTTATTAGCCTTCACAAATGCCGTAAACGCCGTGAAAACTACAAAGACAGTTAGGTGAAAACACCAAGAACAATTTAGACATTCATTTATTGGGTTTGGTAACAGAAGTCGGCTGTTCTTACAAATTGTTGCCATCTCGATTAGGCGACAAGACTGTTACACTTACATCACTTGATGGTGTCAGCATGGAGATCAAGGATTGAAACATAATTTAATAAACGGATCTATCAGACAGTTAGCTTAGTAGCGAAGGCAGAGCATCAGTGCAAGGGGATCTTTGGAGTAAAAAGGAGAAATAAAAACTATGTAAAATGACAGTATAGAGGGTGACATTCTGGTCAATCAAGGGAATTCATTTCTAGCTTTTTTACAGCTTAGTAAAACATTATTAATGTATAAGTAATTGGCAAAAAAAGTAAAATTGACTTGGGTTCCCGTTAAACACCCGCAGAGCAAGCGTCCTACTCTGACAACCATTGTGAATTATCATTTATTTAACATCCTGATACAAGCTCGACTCTGGTGACCTCTAAACAGCTACGAATGACCACTACAGAGTTCATAACAAGCCTGATGAATGACAAACCGAGGACAAATGCATGTGGCAAGATTTGAGATTTAAATTAATCGCCAGAGATTGATGAGGAATGCATAGATCAAGAAAGGCACGATCGGCGCACGACAAATAGACCAAATCCGAAAATTGTGCATCGAATATGGCAAATTTGACCATGGTTACCCAAAAATTATAACTTTATGTTGAATCTTGCCTTTTGCTTCCTGGTTCTTGTGCCACGTAAGTCACTATCTGAACTCTTTAGGGATGAAGAGCTGATTGTTGTGCAGAGAGTGGTAAGTCCTATCTTCATCTTACATTAAAGACGCGGAAGCAAGCAAACACAACAAACAGAACAACAAATAGGTTTAAGGGGAAGCATTGATGCTAGTAGGCTCAAAAATTGTGTCCATTTGTTCAGAATTATAGATGTGGTCTAGATAAAGAGTGACAGACTTAATAATGAGGTTTTTAGAAGCCACCCTGGTTCTTTTTAAGGTTTAAACATGAAGTATCTCGCCGGCTTAATAGTACCTGTTCCTGTCAAAATTTCAAGTCTGAACTATAGCGTGCAGATTAAAGCCC
>CM076412.1:1300489-1352315 GCA_038363315.1 Mugilogobius chulae
CAAAGTGACACATTGTGCCGTTCAAGACCCAGAGTTTTAGCTGCAGCAGACAGGCCAGGAAACACTCTTTTAAACCCCAGAATAGTACCTTGTAAGTCGGATCCAAAGTGACACATTGTGCCGTTAAAGACCCAGAGTTCAGCTGCAGCAGACAGGCCAGGAAACACTCTTTTAAACCCCAGAATAGTACCTTGTAAGTCGGATCCAAAGTGACACATTGTGCCGTTAAAGACCCAGAGTTTAGCTCCAGAAGACAGGCCAGGAAACACTCTTTTAAACCCCAATATAGTGGGTCTATGCTGGGCAGCAAACTGCCACTATCAGCCTCTGAGTCTCTGCCCAGGCCTGGTGCTCCTCTCTGGGCCAAGTGCTCTCACACTCTGCCTCCTGGAGCCTCTTCTCCACCTCCACAAGACTCCAGGGGAGCCTCACACTCTGCCAGGAAAGGTGCTCCTATCTGGGCAGGTGAAGACATACATAAAGTTTGTAAATTTCGGCTTGACTAAGCTGTTTCTTTACTTTTGACAGATCATGCCCTCCAGGACAGTGAGGACGAGTACGAGAACCAGAACATAGAAGAGGATCTGGATACTGAAATGCCAGACGAAACAAATGAAACATCCCAGCCTGTTACAATTGAAACATCCAACCATCCTTCACTGCAAGCGGTCCAAAGACCGTCACGCAAAGGACCGTCACGCACCCCCACTTCAGCTCGCAGTACAGTCGTAAAGAGAACGTGGAACCAAAGAGAGGTCAAAGCTGTGGAAAAGCACTTGATGCACTTCATAAACTCGTGCCGAGTTCCGGCAAAGCAGACTGTGACAAGTGCCTTCGGCTTGAGAAAGTCGCGCTCAAATGGAGGGATTGGTTAGCAGTGAAATATTATGTAAAGAATCGAATCACAGCTCTTAAAAGAACAGTTTATTAATTATAATTCAATTTATGTTAATAAAGATTTAGTTTTATTCATTTTTGTGTGTCATTATTTCCTAAAAATTCATTCCAATAACCAGTGTACATGGTTGGGTCTCATAACTATCTCTATCCCTGAAATGTCCCCAGAAGTTTTTAATGGAAGAAATGTTTTTTGAAGTCAAATTACTGCTAAGGAAATTTAGAGAACCATAACATATTTTTTGGGCTCCGGTAGAACCAGCAGAAAGGGACGTTCCCACAAGGCATGTTCTAGTCATGCGTCCCTACAATATGTTAAAGACACGTATGTGTGTATAAGTGTATGTATTTTATGTATGTATGTGGTTTCTGTATAAGTGTATGTAATGTGAACAGATGTGTATGTATGTAATGTGTACAGATGTACAAGTGTGTGTATGTATGCAATGTATGAATGCAGTGTGTACAGATGTATAAGTGTATGTATGTAATGTATGTATGTAATATGTACAGATGTATAAGTAATATGTACGGATAAATAAGTGTATGCAAGTTATGTATGTAATGTTTACAAATGTATAAGTGTATGTAATGTGTACAGATGTTTAAGTGTATGTATGTATTTATTGTGTACATATGTATGTGTATGTATGCAATGTATGTATGTAATTTGTACAGATATATGAGTGTTTGTATGTAATGTATGTATGTAATATGTACAGATGTATAAGTGTATGTAATGTGTACAGATGTATGAGTGAGTGTTTGTATGTATTTATGTATGTAATGTGTCCAGGTGTATAAGTGTATTTTTGTTATGTATGTTTGTAATTTGTAAAAATGTACAGTATAAGTGTATGTAATGTGTACAGATATGTTTGTATGTATGCAATGTATGTATGCAATGTACGTTTGTAAGTACAGTTTTGTACATGTATGTATGTAATGTGTACAGATGTATAAGTGTATGTATGTAATGTATGTAATGTGTAAAGATGTATAAGTGTATTTATGTAATGTATGTAATGTGTACAAATGTATAAGTGTATGTATGTAATGTGTAAAGATGTATAAGTGTATTTATGTAATGTATGTAATGTGTACAAATGTATAAGTGTATGTATAGAATGTATGTATGTATAAGTGTAAGTATGTAATGTGTGCAGATGTATAAGCGTATATATATGTATGTATGTATTTATGTATGTAATTTGTACAGATGTATAAGTGTATGTATGTATGTAATGTATGTATGTAATATGTACAGATGTATAAGTGTATGTATGCAATGTATTTATGTTTGTAATGTGTCCAGGTGTATAAGTGTATTTTTGTTATGTATGTATGTATGTAATTTGTAAAAAAAGTATAAGTGTATGTAATGTGTACAGATATGTGTTTGTATGAATGCAATGTATGTATGTAATGTGTACAGATGTGTAAGTGTATGTAATATATGTAATATGTACAGATGTATAAGTGTATGTATGCAATGTATTTATGTATGTAATGTGTACAGGTGTATAAGTGTATGTATGTTATGTATGTATGTAATTTGTACAAATGTATAAGTGTATGTAATGTGTACAGATGTGTAATAGTATGTAATGTGTACTGAAGTATAAGTGTGTGTATGTATGCAATGTATGTATGTATGTAATGTGTACAGATGTGTAAGTGTATGTAATGTATTGTGTACAGATGTATTTTTGTATGTATGTAATTTGTACAGATGTATATTTGTATGTATGTGATGTGTACAGATGTATAAGTCCATCCATCCATCTTCTTCCGCTTATTCGGGGTCGGGTCGCGGGGGCAGCAGCCTGAGCAAGGACGCCCAGACTTCCCTGTCCATACACACCTCCTCCAGCTCTTCCGGAGGATCCTGAGGCGTTCCCAGGACAGTCGAGAGACATAGTCCCTCCAGCGTGTCCTGGGTCTTCCCCTTGGCCTCCTCCCAGTGGGACATGCCCGAAACACCTCACCAGGGAGGCGTCCAGGAGGCATCCGGTACAGATGCCCGAGCCACCTCAGCTGGCCCCTCTCGACGTGGAGGAGCAGCGGCTCTACTCCGAGCTCCTCCCGTGTGACTGAGCTCCTCACCCTATCTCTAAGGGAGCGCCCAGCCACCCTGCGGAGGAAACTCATTTCGACCGCTTGTATCCGCGATCTTGTCCTTTCGGTCATTACCCAAAGCTCATGACCATAGGTGAGGTTGGAACGTAGATTGACCGGTAAATCGAGAGCTTTGCCTTTCGGCTCAGCTCCTTCTTCACCACAACGGTTCGATACAGCGACTGCATCACTGCAGACGCTGCACCGATCCGCCTGTCAATCTCACGTTCCATCCTTCCCTCACTCGTGAACAAGACCCCGAGATACTTGAACTCCTCCACTTGAGGCAAGGACTCTCCACCCACCTAGAGAGGGCAAGGCACCTTTTTCCGGTCGAGAACCATGGCCTCGGATTTAGACGAGCTGATCTTCATCTCAGCCGGTTCACACTCAGCTGCAAACCGTCCCAGTGCATGTTGCAGGTCCTGGTTTGATGAAGCCATCAGGACAACATCATCTGCAAACAGCAGAGATGAAATCCTGTGGTCACCAAACTGGACACCCTCCGGACCCTGACTGCGTCTAGAAATTCTGTCCATAAAAACAATGAACAGAACCGGTGACAAAGGGCAGCCCTGTCGGAGTCCAACATGCACTGGGAACATGTCTGACTTACTGCCGGCAATGCGGACACAGCTCCTGCTCCGGTCGTACAGGGACCGAACCGCCCTGAGCAAAGGGCCCTGGACCCCCAGGGGCGGACTTAGCCATTTGGGGGCTCAAGGCAAAATTTTGTGAAGGGGCCCTCCATCACGGGTACCATATGTGACTCGAAAAACATCATCTATACCGGCTGCTCATCATCTCCAGTTCCGACCACGGTCGAGGATGTTGACGCCGTAAAAAAGCAGATCAGTTTAGGATGCTACTAGAGCCTAGCTTTGAGCTTGTCTTTTGCGTTTTTTTGTGCCGCTAGGATAAATCTAGAAATGCTCCAATCAGGATTTTTGAGGCCGATCACTGACACAGATAATTTGAAATTTCGATTGGCCGAAACCGATCATGGACAATATTGATCAAATTGTTTTGTAGCTTTTTTAAAAGGTGGGGTAGCTGATTTTCACACTGCAAACACAATTTAGGTTTTAAATCTAACAACTTCCTCTCATAAATCCTTCGACACATGCTTATTATATATTATTTATCCATTTTTGGTGGCAACTGTGACTTAAAGATGGGGTATCTGATTTTCAAAAACTAAACCATCCTAGCTCTCACAAATCCACAAGCACATGGCAATATTCATATAGGCCTACATCATTTTTTTGGGTCCGCAATAAGTCTTAAAAACATATTTTAACAGACAAGCAGACTGAAACTGGAGGTGATCCCTCAAACACAACCAATCAGAGCCCAGCATTTGGCTCTCTGAGAGAAATAAAATGCTTTACATTTTGATTTAAACAGTACACAGTGGTCTGTTTTTTTCACAAAGGGTTCCATTTACAGTACACTTTAAAATAGAAATGACAAAGTTTACTAATTTTCAACTAGAAAACTCAGCTACCCCAACTTAAAATAGCACTTTTTAAAAACAGCAGACTGAAACTGGAGAGGACCACCCAAGCTCAGCCAATCAGAGCGCAGCATTTGGCCCCTAATTAGAACAAAAATTCATTTTTATTCAGTTCAGACAATACTCAGTTATCTCATTTTTTACACAAAGTGCTGCATTTATCATCTACATTTTAGTGGAAAACACAAAATGCACTAATTTACAACTAAAAATCAGCTACCCCACCTTTAATATATATTTTTATATATGGCCAGGTCAAATTACATTTATTATAGCAAATTACAAACATTTGTTGTCATCTTTTAAACAACAATCAGTGTTTTGCAGTATGAGTCTGCTGCAGTTTAAATCCAACATGTATCACATTATCCAACCAACCCAACCACACTGTACTTACTATTCAATATGTCTACACTTCATTCGTATTATATTAAATAAATATTAAACTGATGTTCTTTTCTGTTCACACTGTATAGCTCTAGCTCCGCCCCCTTTCTCTCCCTCCCACGCTGCTGCCGCTGCTCCTGCCTTGACACAGACAAGACAAGTGTCTGTTCTTGCCCAGAGTCATACATGAAATAAACCTTGATACCATTTTGCGGACACTATTTAACAACGTTTAATTGTGAAAAACACTCCGCTGGACGAACGCGCGTGTAGGACTAGATTTTTCCGCGATCAACTTTTAAAGTGTTTAGAATGAATTATCTCCGCCAATATTGATCCTATCAGTACGAAATAAAAAGTGGGACGGAGTTTAGACTGTTCTTTATCAGAATATGCCCACTACAAGTCTGTGTGTGGACTAGACATTTTACTACAGCTGTTCAAAGATACGTGAACCTTGAGAGCTCGTGCGTCCTGTGGCTGCGGGGGAAACCATTTGGCACAGCCTGAGCGCGTCACTACATTCATTCCTTAGATGGCATAATCAGAGCAGGGATTTTGGGGGCCCCTATAATTTGGGGGCTCAAGGCAAGTGCGACCTATTGCTTTATGGTAAGTCCGCCACTGCTCTCTGAGCACTCCCCACAGGACACCACGAGGGACACGGTCGAACGCCTTCTCCAAATCCACAAAGCACATGTGGACTGGTTGGGCAAACTCCCATGAACCCTCGAGCACCCGATGGAGAGTGTAGAGCTGGTCCAGTGTTCCACGGCCGGGACGAAAACCACACTGCTCCTCTTGGATCCGAGGTTCGACTATCGGTCGAAGTCTCCTCTCCAGTACCCTGGAGTAGACCTTACCGGGGAGGCTGAGGAGTGTGATTCCTCTGTAATTGGAACACACCCTCCGGTCCCCCTTCTTAAACAGAGGGACCACCACCCCGGTCTGCCAGTCCAGAGGTACTGTCCCAGTTCGCCACGCGATGTTGCAGAGACGTGTCAGCCAAGACAGTCCCACAACATCCAGAGACTTGAGATACTCAGGACGGATCTCATCCACACCCGGAGCCTTGCCACCGAGGAGCTTATTGACAACCTCAGTGACTTCAGCTTGGGTGATGGGTGAGCCTCCCCCCGAGTCCTCAGTCTCTGCTTCCTCATCGGAAGACGTGGCGGTGTGATTGAGGAGACCCTCAAAGTATTCCTTCCACCGTCCAACAACATCCCCAGTCGAGGTCAGCAGCTCTCCACCCGCACTGTAAACAGTGTTGGTGAAGCACTGCTTCCCCTCCTGAGGCGTCGGACGGTTTGCCAGAATTTCTTTGAGGCCGACCGATAGTCCTCCTCCATGGCCTCCCCGAACCTCTCCCAGTCCCGAGTTTTTGCCTCTGCGACCGCACGAGCTGCGGTCCGCTTGGCCTGCAGATACCTGTCAACTGCCTCAGGAGTACTACAAGCCAACAAGGCTTTGTAGCACTCCTTCTTCAGCCTGACGGCATCCCTTACTTCCGGTGTCCACCACCGGGTTCGGGGATTGCCGCCACGACAGGCACCTGAGACCTTGCGACCACAGCTCTGCACGGCCGCATTGACAATGGAGGCCGAGAACATGGTCCACTCGGACTCGATGTCCTCAGTCTCCCCCGGGAGCTGGGAGAAGCTCTCCCGGAGGTGTGAGTTGAATGCCCTGCTGACAGAGGACTCCGCAAGACGTTCCCAACAGACCCTCATGATACGTTTGGGTCTGCCAAGTCTGTCCAGCTTCCTCCTCTGCCAGCGGATCCAACTCACCACCAGGTGATGATCGGTTGACAGCTCCGCCCCTCTCTTAACCCGAGTGTCCAAAACACCCGGCCGAAGGTCAGATGACACGACGACAAAGTCGATCATCGACCTCCGGCCTAGGGTGTCCTGGTGCCACGTGCACTGATGGACAACCTTGTGTTAGATGTATAAGTGTATGTATGTATGTGACGTGTACAGATGTATAAGTGTATGTATGTGACGTGTACAGATGTATAAGTGTATTTATGTAATGTATGTAATGTGTACAAATGTATAGTGTATGTATATAATGTATGTATGTATAAGTGTAAGTATGTAATGTGTGCAGATGTATAAGCGTATATATGTATGTATGTATTTATGTATGTAATTTGTACACATGTATAAGTGTATATATGTAAGTAGTATGTATGTATGTAATATGTACAGATGTATAAGGGTATGTATGCAATGTATTTATGTTTGTAATGTGTCCAGGTGTATAAGTGTATTTTTGTTATGTATGTATGTAATTTGTAAAAAAATGTATAAGTGTATGTAATGTGTATGTAATGTGTACAGATATGTGTTTGTATGTATGTATGCAATGTATGTATGAAATGTGTACAGATGTGTAAGTGTATGTAATATATGTAATATGTACAGATGTATAAGTGTATGTATGCCATGTATTTATGTATGTAATGTGTACAGGTGTATAAGTGTATGTATGTTATGTATGTATGAAATTTGTACAAATGTCTAAGTGTATGTAATGTGTACAGATGTGTAGTAGTATGTAATGTGTACTGAAGTATAAGTGTGTGTATGTATGCAATGTATGTATGTAATGTGTACAGATGTGTAAGTGTATGTAATGTATTGTGTACAGATGTATATTTGTATGTATGTAATGTGTACAGATGTATATTTGTATGTATGTGATGTGTACAGATGTATAAGTGTATGTATGTATGTATGTATGTATGTATGTGACGTGTACAGATGTATAAGTGTATGTATGTGACTTTACAGATGTAAAAGTGTATGTGTGCAATGCATGTATGTATGTATGTAACGTGTACAGATTTCCAAGTGTCTGTATGTAATGTATGTCAGTGGTTCCCAACCTTTTTTGCCCTGGGGACCCCCTATTCCTCTGAGTCATGTCCCGAGTACCCCCTGGTTGGACGCTCTTTTTTCTTGTTATATATAAAATTTACAACAACATAATTTCAATAATCAGTGGCTTTTATTTTAAATGATGTAGATAAAGTTATGTATTTCAACTATAAATGCTTTGTTTCTATCCAATTTCAACCTTTTAAACAAAAAAAATAACTTCCCAAATAAAATAGGCTTAAATCTAATTTTTCTCCTTTCTTTCAGTTGCCAAAAAAAAAAAAAAATTATAACATTTTTTGAGTTATTTGAGTAACACATTGCTTATTACTGTCTGGTATAAAAGAACAAAACAGACCTATTCAAACAACAACACTTAAAACTTCAAAACATTATAGGCTATTAATGGGAAGACTGAGGTTGTTTCTCTGACATTAGTTTTTTTATGTCAGGGGAAGTGAGGCAACAGCTGTAATCAGGCTGCTCTCAACAGCCAGCCTGTTTCTGTGTTTGGTTTTGATCTGTGTCAAAGCAGAGAAAGTCACCTCACATCATGTTCGGTGCCGCTCTCCTGACACAAGCTTTGGAAAAGCCTGCGGTTTAGTGGGCGCGAATGAATGAAGTTTATGACTTTCACAGCGTCATCCAAAACAGCGCTCAACTCTGGGCTTACTCTTTTACTGGCCAAGGCTTCGCGGTGAATAATACAGTGCATCCATTTAATGTTCACGTTTACTTTTTTTACCTGTCCAAACAATCCCTTTATTCCTCCTGTCATTGCCGCAGCGCCATCAGTACAGATGTGCGTACACGATGTCCACTGCAGATTATTTTCCTTGAAGAACGTGTCAATAACTTGGAATATTTCTTCACCGGTTGTTTTTCCCGATAGTGTTTTGCAAAAGAGGATGTGCTCGTGTATGTCGGAAACGTCTTTGTAACGGGCAAACGCCAGGAGCTGCGCTTCTCCGCTCACATCTGTCATCTCATCCAGCTGTAGTGCAAACTGGCCTGCGCTCTTCATTTTTGACACAACCTGCTCCAAAATATTACATGACATATCTCCAATCCGACGAGAAACTGTGTTGTTTGACAGCGGAACTGTTTTGAAGGTGTCTGCTGTTTTTTTATCTAGCATATTTCAGCCAAGGTAGTAGCTGCAGGGAGAACAGTTGTTCCACTATTGTGTGAGGCTTTTTGGTTTTTGCTACTAATAATGACACTGCATACGATGCCTCCAATGCTTTGCTTGAGGTACTTGCGGATTTTTTAATCACCGACTGACCTGCCTTAAATCCAGCCAGCCTTCGTTTATAAAAATCTTCGCTCTTCCCTTCACTTTCTGGATGTTTAGTAGTCAAGTGTCGCTGTAGATGTGATGGCTTCATTGAAGTATTTGCCAAGATTTCGCCGCAAAAAAAGCACTGAGGCTGCGGAGGATCTGTAGAGGTGCAGGTGAACCCATAAAGCAGGTATTTCTCATTAAATTGTCTTTGTTTTTTGCGCTTTTCCTTTGGCTCAGCAGAGCTTTCGTTAGTGTCAACAGAAATCGGGCGTTTGAGCCAATTATCCATGCTAGCTGTTGATGTTTGTGCAGTTTCATGCGTAACAACGAATGTCTCCCGGAAGGAACAATTTAAAAATTGCAGTAAATATGTAATGAATGTTAAAAAAACCTTTGTTATGTTAAATACATAAGTGAAAATTCGCTAACTATTTTTAAATACTACACAAGCCTAATTATATGGTAATTTGGAGGCTGTAGCCTTAGTAAATTTAGGACAGTCACACAGACCCGTGCTGCTCACGCGGACTGAGTGCGGCCCATGGTGCGGCCTCATGGTTGCCACGATAATCTTAGGGCAATAAAACAGGCCTAATACTGAATAAAATTATTAAATTGGCCCTCAGGATGATACTTAAAATTAGCTTATTTTTTATGTTGCAAATAGGCCTATTTTATTTTAGATGTCTGACTTGCACAATTCAGTAGGCCTAGTTGTGGAAAAAAACAAAGCAAAACCTTACAATTTTTTCACGTACCCCCTGCAATGCCCCCGCGGGGTCCGCGTACCCCCGGTTGGGAAAGACTGATGTATGTAATGTGTACATATGTATAAGTGTGTGTATGTATGCAATGTATGAATGCAATGTGTACAGATGTATAAGTGTATGTATGTAATGCATGCATGTGATATGTACAAGTAATATGTACAGATGAACAAGTGTATGTAATGTGTACAGATAAGTTTATGTATGTAATGTTTTCACATGTATAAGTGTGTGTATGTAATGTGTACAGATGTATAAGTGTATATATGTATGTAATATGTACAGGTGTAGAAGTGAATGTATTTTATGTATGTATGCAGTGGCGGATCTAGAAATTTTTCTTTGGGGTGGCCAGGCAGGGGCCATGACTCTTACAGGGGTGGCACTAAAATTTGCGGCAGGGTGGTAGACAATACACACCTTGGCTCTTTGTATCATTATAGTTTAATTTGTGGATATTTTGTTTGTAGAATCGTCTACACAAAAACTAAACAAAACTGCTTACATGAATGCAGGCCAGAATGTAACGCTAGTTTAGGGCTAGGCGGTTAACTACGGCTACCTAATTTGCTGCAACAGAAGATCTGTTCTTTGAGGAGCCCGAGGTGAGGGTGAAAGAGAACAAATGTAAGTTTAAGTAGATATATTGAAAATTAAAGCATTAATTAACAAAATAATACATTGAAGGCCAAAACAAAAAAAATAGATTGTGTGTGTGTGTAAGGAGTTCAAAGTCTTTCGTTGTAGTAAATCCAAAATGCGGTTTAAAAGTTTCAAGTCTTTTGGCAGTAAATCCAAAATGCGGTTTAAAGGTTTCAAAAGTACAGTTTTGATTGTTTTGATCCAGAACTAGTACGACAATCCAAAATGGTCCAATTCCACTGGCAGGTAATAATAATAATAAGTTTTGTCCTACCAGTCTTCAGCTTGCCATCAGTTGAGTAGAGTTGAATAGAGTTGAATAGACTTGAGTAGAGTTGAATAGAGTTGAGTTGAGTTGAGTAGAACAATTGTCCGTTACAAAAAACCTGACCTAGAAGGTCAAACAGGAAAATAAATGAATATCATTCCGCTATAGATATCAGTATAAATCATAAACAAATAGTTTTAATGAATTCATAATCAATCAAATTGATTCATTATCAAATTAATAATTTGATAACTTAATTTACCATAAAGATAAAATGTAAAATTAAGCAAATAAAATGCAGTCATAGAGCAAACAATGACCCAAATGTTCAAGTACTATTCCAAAAATGAATTAAAAACACCACATTAAACAGTAAATAATCAAATCTGTATATAAATAAACTGCTATTTAAATCATTAGCTAGAAAATAGTTAAGTGCACTTCATATTATTCATAAAAACTTCATCAAAATAGATCAAAATGTGTGGTTGAACAAACTCAAGCAGAGAATAAAGTTTTCTCAATGTTTAAAAGTGTTCATAAAGTGTTAAGAATTGTTCAAAAGTGTTGCGCAACATCAAAACAAATCATTCAGTTACGTAGCTACATCATTCATGTTCATTTCAAATGAGAACGGACCTCACTGCTTTTTAGAGAGCGCTGGTAAAAGTGCTCATCGTTACAAAACAACACATGCTAAATGACTTAACAGTCATTAATTCAACAAACAAATCCATTGCCTACAATTCGTCTTTCTTATATTTAATCGTATTGTGTTGGTTACCTTTTAATCCTGGGCTAAACGCTTCTCTCCACGCTCAGTTCGATCGTTAAAATACACGGAGGTGCTAAGGGAGATTGGAGGAGGAGCATTAGCGATTTGGCTTGTTTTAAACACTTTAACAAAAGTTACACACGGCAACTAAAGCATTACTCAGGAGCTTATTAATGAGCAAAACACTCACCTAAATTTCAGCATTCTTAAGTGAGCAGTTGTAGAGCTCTGATGCTTTGTTTGAGATGTCGATCTAATCATGCCACAGGCACAACGGAGCCAGAGGAGGAAGTCAAGCGCGAAACTTTGTACTTACAGGAAGTGAGGCAATTGGGCAGGAAGTTGACCCGCAAGAATAAAGGTCTTTGTTAAACTAAATGTGGGTTACAAAAACATTAATTTAAAAGTGCTTTAAAGTTAAGGTGCTGTTTACATGAATACAAAGACACTTAACATAAACCTAAAAAGTGCCTATTCCAGTTAAAGTTTTTACATGAAAACAAAGACACTTGGGGTGTATGTGGTTTGTACAAATGTATATGTGTATGTAATGTGTACAGATGTGTATGTATGTAATGTGTACAGATGTACAAGTGTGTATGTATGCAATGTATGAATGCAGTGTGTACAGATGTATAAGTGTATGTATGTAATGTATGTATGTAATATGTACAGATGTATAAGTAATATGTACAGATTAATAAGTGTATGTAAGTTATGTATGTAATGTTTACAAATGTATAAGTATATGTAATGTGTACAGATATATAAGTTTATGTATGTAATGTGTTCACATGTGTAATTGTGTGTATGTAATGTGTACAGATGTTTAAGTGTATGTATGTATTATTAATGTGTACATATGTATAAGTGTATGTATGCAATGTATGTATGTAATGTGTACAGATATATGAGTGTTTGTATGTAATGTATGTATGTAATATGTACAGATGTTTAAGTGTATGTAATGTGTACAGATGTATGAGTGTTTGTATGTATTTATGTATGTAATGTGTACAGATGTATAAGTGTATGTATGTTTGTGTGTAACGTGTACAGATGTATAAGTGTATGTATGTAATTTGTACTGCTTTATACGTGTATGTATGTAATGTGTACAGATGTATAAGTTTATGTATATAATGTATGCATGTACTTTCGACAGATGTGTAAGTATGTAATGTGTACAGATGTGTGTGTATGTATGTAATGTATGTATGTAATGTGTAGGTACTGCTGTATAAGTGTATGTATGTAATGTGTACAGATGTATAAGTGTATGTATGTATTTATGTGTGTCATGTGTACAGATGTATAAGTGTATGTATGTTTGTAAGTATATAATGTGTACAGATATATAAGTGTATGTATGTAATGTATGCATGTATTATGTACAGATGTATAAAAGTATGTATGCAATGTATTTATGTATGTAATGTCTACAGATGTGTAAGTGTATGTAATGTGTACTAAAGTATACGTTTGTGTATGTTTGCAATGTATGTATATAATGTGTACTAGGGGTTGCACGACTAGTCGAGAGCGTTAGTCGAGTCGACTTCGACTAGTCGATGACGTCATTAACAAAAACAAAGATCCAAAGGCACGATGATTTTGCCTGGGCAATTGTTAGAAACAGCTTTTTTATACTGACCATATTATCAGAAAACATTGGACGTACCTAATGCCCTGTAATAAAGCTGAACGTAGGCTCTTTGATTTTACATAAAAGAAGAAAAAAAAAGCTAAATAAGCCTATTTGTGGTGTGCGAGCCGAGGGGCGGAGGCTCTCGCTCTGACAGCGGCTTGGATCCAGTCTGCCCACACTCACACACTGAGCTGTGGGACGTTTGGTCAGTGCGTTTTGAACAGTGAAGGAAACACAAACCCACCTGAAGCCCTGGTTCCACTCACATCACTCATTACTCTTTTCCTCTCGTCTCCTTCTCCCACAAACCGCGCTGTAAAACTTTTTAAGACCAAAGACCAGTGTGGATCCATAGACTCGGATCCAGGCGGATGATGCGCGCTTGGAGACGGCTGGCCAAGGCGTGTTGGAGCGAACGGTCCGAGCGCTTTGAGCCGGGGTGCAGCAGGCTCCAGGTGCCTGTGCGTCTGGCTAGACGGAGCGAACGGTCCGAGCGCTTTGAGCTGGGGTGCAGCGCGCTCCAGGTGCCGTGTGCGTTTGGCTAGACGGAGCGAACGGTCCGAGCGCTTTGACCCGGGGTGTAGTCTACAGCGCGCTCCAGTGTGCCGAGGCGAAGGGCCAAAGCATCCGGGGGTGGAAAAACACCGCGGGAGAGACGTGAACGGGCCGGGGAAAAAATGTGACAAGTTGCTGACATTTAGCCTATGTGTTAGACACAAGTTTAAAAGAGCTTTTCTTAATCCAACCTCTGATTTAATTATTCTTCGACTAGTCGACTACCTCTCAAAGTAGTCGCGGGGACCTTTAGTCGACTATGACTTAGGTCCCCTTGTGTACAGATGTATAAGTGTATAAATGCTATGTATGTAATGTGTACAGGTGTATAAGTGTATGTATGTTATATGTGTATGTAATTTGTACAAATGTATAACTGGGAATTTACACCAGGAGCTGCAGCAGCACGTAACTGCAGCAGCACGTCATACGCGCGTTTTTTCAAAAGCTTCAATGTCCACTAGACGCGTCAGTGCTGCTCCAATAACGCGAGCCTGAGCATCTACACACATGAATAAACCAAAAAACTGCTCCATATTATGAACGAGGAAGAGCCTAAAACTGTGAATCAGAGGTGCGGTGTTCATTAACAAGCCGCGGCTGCTGTATTTGCATATTTTACATCAGGGTTTTTTGCCTACTTCACGTTGTACTAAGAACCTTAATTGTTCTTCTATTTTTCACACCGTCCCGCAAATAGTAGGATTTCTCTCGCCTGCTCTCTCATCCACGTGCACGCGCATTGGCACCCCAACAGGCACGCGCAGCACCGAGAAGAGCAGCTGGAGGGAGAGCAGACCCGCCGTGGGAGAAAAAAAAGACGCAGTAGGGCTAAACCGGCTCATATAAATCGATTGACAACAGAGGGAA
This sequence comes from Mugilogobius chulae, assembly GCA_038363315.1. Lineage (NCBI taxonomy): Eukaryota > Metazoa > Chordata > Actinopteri > Gobiiformes > Gobiidae > Mugilogobius > Mugilogobius chulae. The sequence continues at coordinate 1,315,106 of CM076412.1, forward strand.
CAGCGTTGTTTTCACAAACACGTTCGTTACAAGTTAAGCTGTAAAATGGTGTGTGGTTTATAGCAGTCCAACTCATATTCATGAAGAAAAGAGACGTGATTTAAAGTTGTGTTTGAAGTCGGAAAGTTTGCAATGTTCACGGTCGTTCACGGCCGTTCAAGGAGCTTCTGGGCACTTTACATGTTGGTTTAGTGGTTGTAATCTTTGTAGTTGACGTATTTTGAAAGGGCATAGTACTTTATTTTGTCTCTGTGCGGCTTTTTCCTGTGTTTTTCCTTGTAAAACGCCCGGGAGACGCGCCGTTGACGCTGATTAATTAGAAGTCCAACCTATTTTGAACGACGCGTAGCGTATTGACGGCCATCAGACGGCCGTTAGACGCGCGTCTCACACTTCTGGTGTAAAGTATCAGAACCAAATCAGACTTGATTCCATTATGCGCGTATGACGGCCGTATGACGTGCTGCTGCAGTTACGCTCTACTGCAGCTTTGGTGTAAATTGGGGGTAAGTTTATGGATGTAATGTTTGCAGATGTATAAGTGTATGTATGTAATGTGTACAGATGTATAAGTGTATGTATGTAATTTGTACAATTTTATATGTGTATGTATGTAATGTGTACAGATATATAAGTGTATGTATGTAATTTGTACAATTTAATATGTGTATGTATGTAATGTGTACAGATGTATAGGTGTATGTATGTAATTTGTACAATTTATTTGTATGTAATGTGTACAGATGTATAGCTGTATGTATGTAATGTATGTAATGTGTACAGATGTAAAAGTGTATGTATGTAATTTGTACAATTTTATATGTGTATGTATGTAATGTGGACAGATGTAGAAGTGTATGTATGCAATGTATTTATGTATGTAATGTGTACAGATGTGTAAGTGTGTATGTCTACGTGTGTGTATGTATGCAATGTATGTATATAATGTGTACAGATGTATAGGTGTCTGTATGTAATGTATGTAATGTGTACAGATGTAAAAGTGTATGTATGTAATTTGTACAATTTTATATGTATATGTATGTAATGTGTACAGATGTATAGGTGTATGTATGTTATGTGTACAGATGTAAAAGTGTATGTATGTAATTTGTACAATTTTATATGTGTATGTATGTAATGTGTTTCTATCTTATTGAGGACCTTCATAGGCATAATGTATTACCCAGCCCCTTACCCTAACCTTAACCATCCAAACTAACCCCCTAGCCCTAACCCTAGCCCTAACCCTAACCCTAACCCTTAGGAATATAATTGGAATGGATGTTACTGGGACACACACACACACACACACACACACACATACGTGTCTTTAACATATTGTAGGGACGCATGACTAGAACATGCCTTGTGGGAACGTCCCTTTCTGCTGGTTCTACCGGAGCCCAAAAAATATGTTATGGTTCTCTAAATTTCCTTAGCAGTAATTTGACTTCAAAAAACATTTCTTCCATTAAAAACTTCTGGGGACATTTCAGGGATAGAGATAGTTATGAGACCCAACCATGTACACTGGTTATTGGAATGAATTTTTAGGAAATAATGACACACAAAAATGAATAAAACTAAATCTTTATTAACATAAATTGAATTATAATTATTAAACTGTTCTTTTAAGAGCTGTGATTCGATTCTTTACATAATATTTCACTGCTAACCAATCCCTCCGTTTGAGGGCGACTTTCTCGAGCCGAAGGCACTTGTCACAGTCTGCTTTGCCCGGAACTCGGCACGAGTTTATGAAGTGCATCAAGTGCTTTTCCACGGCTTTGACCTCTCTTTGGTTGCACGTTCTCTTTACGACTGTCTGGCGAGCTGAAGTGGGGGTGCGTGACGGTCCTTTGCGTGACGGTCTTTGGACCGCTTGCAGTGAAGGATGGTTGGATGTTTCAATTGTAACAGGCTGAGATGTTTCATTTCTTTCGTCTGGCATGTCAGTATCCAGATCCTCTTCTATGTTCTGGTTCTCGTCCTCGTCCTCACTGTCCTGGAGGGCATGATCTGCCAAAAGTAAAGAAACAGCTTAGTCAAGCCGAAATGTACAAACTTTATGTATGTCTTCACCTGCCCAGATAGGAGCACCTTTCCTGGGCAGAGTGTGAGGCTCTCCTGGAGTCTTGTGGAGGTGGAGAAGAGGCTCCAGGAGGCAGAGTGTGAGAGCACTAGGCCCAGAGAGGAGCACCAGGCCTGGCCAGAGACTCAGAGGCTGATAGTGGCCAGTTTGCTGCCCAGCATAGACCCACTATATTGGGGTTTAAAAGAGTGTTTCCTGGCCTGTCTGCTGGAGCTAAACTCTGGGTCTTTAACGGCACAATGTGTCACTTTGGATCCGACTTACAAGGTACTATTCTGGGGCATAAAAGAGAGCAACTTTGCCTGTCAGGTGGAGCTTAACTCTGGCTATTTGACTGCACTATGTGTCACTTTCTATCCGATTTAAAAGGCACTATTCTGGGGTTTAAAAGAGAGCAACTTTGCCTGTGTTGTGGAGCTTATAAGTGACTTTCAAACAGCACTATGTGTCACTTTGTATCCTATTTAAAAGGCAGTATTCTGGGGTATAAAGAGAGCAACTTTGCCTGTTTGTGGTGCTTAACTCTGGCTCTTTGACTGCACCAAGTGTCACTTTTAGTCCCATTTAAAATGCACTATTCTGGGGTATAAAAGAGAGCAACTTTGCCTGTTTGTGGTGCTTAACTCTGGCTTTGATGCACCAGTGTCACTTTAGTCCATTTAAAAGCATTTCTGGGTATAAAAAGAGCAACTTGCTGTTTGTGTGCTTAACTCTGGCTCTTTGACTGCACCAAGTGTCACTTTTGGTCCCATTTAAAAGGCACTATTCTGGGGTATAAAAGAGAGCAACTTTGCCTGTTTGTGGTGCTTAACTCTGGCTCTTTGACTGCACCAAGTGTCACTTTTGGTCCCATTTAAAAGGCACTATTCTGGGGTATAAAAGAGAGCAACTTTGCCTGTTTGTGGTGCTTAACTCTGGCTCTTTGACTGCACCAAGTGTCACTTTTGGTCCCATTTAAAAGCACTATTCTGGGGTATAAAAGAGAGCAACTTTGCCTGTTTGTGGTGCTTAACTCTGGCTCTTTGACTGCACCAAGTGTCACTTTTGGTCCCATTTAAAAGGCACTATTCTGGGGTATAAAAGAGAGCAACTTTGCCTGTTTGTGGTGCTTAATCTGGCTCTTTGACTGCACCAAGTGTCACTTTTGGTCCCATTTAAAAGGCACTATTCTGGGTATAAAAGAGAGCAACTTTGCCTGTTTGTGGTGCTTAACTCTGGCTCTTTGACTGCACCAAGTGTCACTTTTGGTCCCATTTAAAAGGCACTATTCTGGGGTATAAAAGAGAGCAACTTTGCCTGTTTGTGGTGCTTAACTCTGGCTCTTTGACTGCACCAAGTGTCACTTTTGGTCCCATTTAAAAGGCACTATTCTGGGGTATAAAAGAGAGCAACTTTGCCTGTTTGTGGTGCTTAACTCTGGCTCTTTGACTGCACCAAGTGTCACTTTTGGTCCCATTTAAAATGCACTATTCTGGGGTATAAAAGAGAGCAACTTTGCCTGTTTGTGGTGCTTAACTCTGGCTCTTTGACTGCACCAAGTGTCACTTTTGTCCCATTTAAAAGGCACTATTCTGGGGTATAAAAGAGAGCAACTTTGCCTGTTTGTGGTGCTTAACTCTGGCTCTTTGACTGCACCAAGTGTCACTTTTAGTCCCATTTAAAAGGCACTATTCTGGGGTATAAAAGAGAGCAACTTTGCCTGTTTGTGGTGCTTAACTCTGGCTCTTGACTGCACCAAGTGTCACTTTTGGTCCCATTTAAAAGGCACTATTCTGGGGTATAAAAGAGAGCAACTTTGCCTGTTTGTGGTGCTTAACTCTGGCTCTTTGACTGCACCAAGTGTCACTTTTGGTCCCATTTAAAAGGCACTATTCTGGGGTATAAAAGAGAGCAACTTTGCCTGTTTGTGGTGCTTAACTCTGGCTCTTTGACTGCACCAAGTGTCACTTTTGGTCCCATTTAAAAGGCACTATTCTGGGGTATAAAAGAGAGCAACTTTGCCTGTTTGTGGTGCTTAACTCTGGCTCTTTGACTGCACCAAGTGTCACTTTTGGTCCCATTTAAAAGGCACTATTCTGGGGTATAAAAGAGAGCAACTTTGCCTGTTTGTGGTGCTTAACTCTGGCTCTTTGACTGCACCAAGTGTCACTTTTGGTCCCATTTAAAAGCACTATTCTGGGGTATAAAGAGAGCAACTTTGCCTGTTTGTGGTGCTTAACTCTGGCTCTTTGACTGCACCAAGTGTCACTTTTAGTCCCATTTAAAAGGCACTATTCTGGGGTATAAAAGAGAGCAACTTTGCCTGTTTGTGGTGCTTAACTCTGGCTCTTTGACTGCACCAAGTGTCACTTTTGGTCCCATTTAAAAGCACTATTCTGGGGTATAAAAGAGAGCAACTTTGCCTGTTTGTGGTGCTTAACTCTGGCTCTTTGACTGCACCAAGTGTCACTTTTGTCCCATTTAAAAGGCACTATTCTGGGGTATAAAAGAGAGCAACTTTGCCTGTTTGTGGTGCTGAATCTGGCTCTTTGACTGCACCAAGTGTCACTTTTGGTCCATTTAAAAGGCACTATTCTGGGGTTAAAAGGAGCAACTTTGCCTGTTTGTGTGCTTAATCTGGCTCTTTGACTGCACGTGTCACTTTGGTCTTTAAAGGTACTATTCTGGGGTATAAAAGAGTGTTTCCTGGCCTGTCTGCTGGAGCTAAACTCTGGGTCTTTAACGGCACAATGTGTCACTTTGGATCCGACTTACAAGGTACTATTTGGGGCTTTTTTAACCTGGAACCTGGCCTGTGTGCTCTGAGCTCAAGTGTGGATAGACCAAAAAAATCTTTACCTTCTGGGTCAATAGTGATGTCATCCAGGCCTTTTCCCTTGAATTCAGCCATACGTCCCTGCTCCAAAGCCATGAGGATCTTGCTCACTTTAGCCAGTTGAAGGGTGCCTTCTGGAAGTCTGTAGAACTGTCGGTGGACTCTTACATCATGCCCCAGGAAATCGGCCAGCTGATCCAACTCTGTGTTGCTCAGGTTAAGAACTTGAGACAGAGTTGCAGTTTGCTTGCGCAGTTTTGTGGAGGTGAGGCTTTCTGGGTTTTTGCCCCACACATCTTGGCAAAATGCCGGAGACAGTCAGACCCACGAAAGTATGAACATGCTTGTGGTCTGGCAAAAAGGTATTTGTTTCCCGGTACAACCCCACACATCTCTCGCTTGCTGACAAGAAGATCCAATGCTTCCTGCATGGTTGGTGTCAAAAGAACCGGCACCTTCCTTCCTCTCTTCCCCGCTATCTCCAGTCTTCTGAAGTGTTGACACAGTTTCTTTTCTAAATCAGAGAGTGCATCACCCAGGTCTTCCAGCGCATCCTGGCTATGCGGAGACATGTATGCTGACAGAGGCATTTTTGATACTTCGCCGGACCGCCGTCTGTTAAAGAGAATTATCTGAGTCAGGGTGACTTTTGCTAATCCAGCCCAGTCCTGGGTTGACACTTGAGAAGACAACATGGAGTGAAGTTTCTGCTGCTCTGCATCCAGAAATGAATGAAGCACCTGGACATCTCTTGTGAATGGAAGTAAAAGTGGAGCATTAAACTTAGCTTCTTGAAGTGTTCTCAGTGACGCTGCAGATATCATTTCATGCCATCTTGCTTCATAGATTTGTCTGAATGTACGGGCATTTTTAGCTGCAACACTGTTGTTCTGGATGTTTGAACGACTTTCAACCAACATGGAAATCTTTGACAGACTATGCCCTAATTTGAGAGCCAGACTTGGGCGTTTATATGTATTGTTTTGCCTGTCATAACCAGCTACACATTTCACAGATTCTACAACATGCATGAAATTTGAAGGCAAAACATGGTCCTCAATGGTCTTTAGCTCCGGGTTTTTACTTGAGCATAACTGAAGCCTTCCCAACTCTCTCAGTTTTTGACGAATATACTCATGTTTCCCAGGATCATGGCCAAAACGACTAAAAAGATTTTCACCAAATTCTAGAATACATGGATCTTTTTTCACTATGGAAGAAACTTTATCATTTATCATGTTGCTTAGCAGCTTCCAGAAGTCTTTTTTGACACCCGGAGGTGGTGGTACAGCAAATGCACAGAGCGCCTGAACCCGCGTTCTTCCTCGATTTGGCTCACCGCTAGGCTTAAACTTGCATTTTGAGACATGTTTAAAAAGAATCTTCTTTCTAAATAGGCCTTGGCAGTGAACACAGTGCATGTAATCCTGGGCTTTGTGTTTACTGATGGTTTCCTTCTGCGAACAAGTTCACCTGGACCTCCGTTTAACACCTCAACATTATGAGCAAAGTTTCCCCTGTTTCGAAGATGTTCAAGATGGAGTTTTCTTTCCTTTGATCCCTTATTATAAGACATGGCTTGTGCAACCTCGAGTTCATTTTTATGAACATGCTCCAAATGTCGAGTTATTTTCAGTAATCCTTTATTACAGAACAAGCAATATTGTCTCTTATTGTACTGGCGAGACCCATCTGCTTTTGTACTTACTGCCTGCACTGACAGTGAACGTTGGCGTTGGACTGTCCAAGGAGGTGATGAGCTACTTTCTGGTACTTGTTGCTGTTCTGAAGGGGTGTCATTGGTATGTTGGATTGGGCTTTTTGAGTGTGTCCTGGGTCTATTTTTTGAATTTCCTGGCAGGTTGCTTTCTGTTGAAATGAATGAATTAAATGAATCTCCACTGTCCCCATCGCTGTCGCTGTCGCTGAATTCAGGAACAAAAGCAGGGCTGCCCGATGAGGTACACCCAGACAGGTCATCTGAGTCACAATCCATGCCTCTAAAACAAGCAAAGCAACTTATTGGACAAGGTAAAATCAAGCCAGAAACTGTCTGGTTCTTCTGGAACTCAGGGGGTGTATAACGCCAAAGCCCAGTCCGAGCAGAGTGCACCAGAGGCGGACTGGATGTCCCGGGATTCCCCCTCTCTAAAACCGGCTATTCTGTCAAAAATACACGGTGCTCTGGCTTAAGACCCACCCAGGGTTAAAGAGCAGGTCATGCTGCATTCATCCATGCCCCTAAGAAGTGCCCCAGGCCGAATTTAAGTGTTTAAAATCGGGTGAGAAAATTGTCTGGTTCTCCGGAGGACAGAGGCCGACCCTCCGTCCAACCTAGCCGGGGATGAGTGCTCTTCTCCGGGCATGAGAGTGAGCAATGACCCCCCATATCAGAAAACCAGAGCAGAGTGCCTCAGAGGCGGACTGAGTGTCTCCAATAATCCCCCTCTAAAACGCGCTATTCTGTTAAAATAGACACAGTGTGTGTAGTCACACACTTAAAGTCAGGTTTTTTGACTTGTGGGGATTTTTCCCAAATTTGTACAGGGTGTTGTTCGGAACTTATTTTCATCAATTACATTGTCATTTTTGTGGGGACCATCATTTTTGTCCCGACAAAAATTCAGGTTCCCACTTGTAGAGTGTGCTGTCCGGTGGTTGTCCTATAAGGTGATAAAAACAAACACACACACATACATGCATGCATGCATGCAAACATAAATGCATAACATAAAATATATACATTTAAAATAATGCTATTTAAAGGGGCACTGTGTAAGATTGAGAGGAATTTTAATTATCACTTATAGTCCACAAACATTTAAATCATATTTATTCTTTACAACATGAATACTTAAGAGAGCACTGTTAACCAATCCACATCAATTGTGATACATTTATACGTATTTGAAATGTTTTACTACGGGCCGGAATATGGATCATTGACGCTAGATGGCATCATGCTTAATAGGCAAAATGCATGTGAAAGGCTCCCTCTAGTGTTCAAAAGTGGAAATCACTTTGTTTGTTTTTCTTACATAGTGCCCCTTTAAGTTAAAACTCTGCTCACTCTTCACTTGTAATGAACATTACATTCCAAAGTATATGACAGCAGATGAATCCCTGTTGTGTGTATAAGTCAGCCAAAACAATGTATTCATGACTGCTTGACATACTTCATCCCCGAAAACTGTCCCAGAAACTTCCCCAAAAGTACCTGTCCCACGCACGTGGCGTCAACCTTTCAATTGTCCCAATAAAATATGCTCAACGATGCTGAAAAAAACACGTGCCAATGACGTCCCTACACTTTCTTAATTAATATGTCTAGTTAGTATGATGTGAGTTGAGACTTTGCACAAGTAGCCATTACTCTTGCCGGCATCTTCAAGCAGAAGACAACGGGGAATGCACCCATCTCTGCTCACTCGTGTACATGCTTCATTTTCATGTTTACACAACTTAAAAAAGTACACAACGCCTACTTACACGTGCGCTCCCGATTCAGTCATCCTCTTTCGTTGAGTTAGCTTGTGTTTTGCCTAAATAAACAACTTTTTGGCAGTCTCTAAAATGTGCGTCTGCTCGTCCGTGTGTCTGTCTTGAGTACTGTACAGTAAATCGGAAGCGCACCCTAGTGGCGGTGCTTTGTAAAACATGAGGGAAAAATAAAAGCACGTCAACTTTCAAATTACATTTTTAACACGAATGTGTTATTAATATTATTATTATGACGGTGATGAGGATTATAAGTGTGTATTATTATTATTATTTTTTTAAACAATTACCTACACAAAGTATCTGGTCCAATGAAAATTCAATGCGCGTCAGTGTCCCAGAACTTCATTTCCCGTCGTGCCTTTTGGTTTTGTAGTCAAGAGTCGAGTTGCCAAATCTGCTTGTTTTAAAGCGACTTTGGGCTTCATGTTGCGCGAATCGGATGTTGTTTGTCGGCTCTCTGAAAAAATCTGGCAACCCTGAGCAAATACACGAGAATAGTCAGTTTTCAACTGCAGTCATTACAGTACAGCAGAAGAGAAATCTGGACTAACCGAGAGTTTTTTTTTTTTACATTTTCTTAAGTTTCCACACCGCTTTCATAGAATCAAATGGTACACTCCAGCGACATTAAACTGTGTCGTGCTATGTGTTGTCTCTTGCACTGCTTATTCTTTTTTAGAGATTTTAGACTTTGGCCGTTAAACGTGATCTTAATTTATTTATTTATTAGTGTGCACTCCCACAGCAGTTACTACACTCTAGCTGTGATGGAGTTAGTTTATTTCTATCCCACACAATTTGTGGGTTATTGTTGTTGGTTCACACCAATTTTATGGGTTACAATATTCTATATTTATCCCTAACTATGATGATGATGATGATGATGATGATGATTTTTATATACATGCAATATTTATGTATTTATTTATTTTTACGGATATATCAGCGATTGTCTATGAAAATGCTTACAGAAACTTTGCTTCGGCAATACAAACTCAGGTTAATCATTTTCAAGAGTCCATCAATGTGCACATCTCTGCCACAGACCCTGAAAGACAGCATGCATCATTTTCAGGTAGGCAGCCTTGTTGCAAGTTTTAGACATGCAGTGTTGTTTAAGAACACGGGATACCTGCATGAAAAACATTTTTTTTCCCCCCATGCATTCCATTCCATTCCACAATGCGCACATATTGCAAGAGTAATGCAATAAGTGGGCATTTATTTATTTATTTTTTTAACACTGACTGGCTTATATTTACTTGTGAAAACATAACACATGATTAAAGCAACTGTTGTTTCACCACAGACAAAAAAAAAAAAAAAGATAAATATCATAAAATAAAATAATAATCATAAACTAAAATGTCAATTAACAAAAAATGAGTAAATGTTACTGGCGCCATTATCATGTGTTTATGGTTTAGCTTATCTGTGTTAATAAATTGCATGTGCTTTGTTAAGTGGATCTAGGCCAAACCGCCGTTGAACTAGCGTCACATGTATTGTAACAGTCAGTATTACTGTTGTATTACAGTTGTAGTACTTTATAACGCCACATGGTGGCGCCTCTTTGCTTTGCTATTGTATTAAGGTCACAGGTCAGTCTTCTTCACTCTTCTCCTTGCTAACTTACAGTGCGGTTACACACACACACCTCTGTGCTCTCATCCCCAGTAACATGTGGTGCAGGTACAACAACGGACTAATCTTATGTCATGTATGATTTAGACTTAGCGCCGTGGAGACCTGGCTTTATATGGTTTCTAAATGTGTAATAAACCAAGTATCAGTGGAACTACGAAAGTCTTTGGCTCTTCTCTCTGCTATCCCAGAGCACATGTGAATGGCTATGCTAGCGCTCTCCACTTGATCACCACCACGCGTTACAACTGGCGCCCGAACAGGGACTTGAACCCTGGACCCTCAGTCAAGTTTTTGGACCCCGCACAGGACTCGACTGCCTCACGTAAATGTTACCCGGCTTTTCTCCTGCTTTCGCCGACGTTCGGACGGATTTTTCCGGTCATCACGGCACATAGGCGTCGGAACCATATAAGGTGAGGGGGACGCGTCCCCTCCACTTTTGCAAAGTGGCTGATTTGTCCCCCCCACTTTCACAGCCCGAGTCTGCCCTCCGTCACCGGGTATGCCCACAGGCTGTGGCTAGAAACCTGCGCTGGCCCCGAAATGCACCGCCACAAAGACCAGGCGGCAGCCTCAAAATAGTTTAGGCTATATACATGGCGTATATATATATTTCACGGAGAGCGCGTTGGCGACCGCAGCTGACAGCATGGACGCTCCGGGCGGTCAGACCGGGGCTGCGCAGAGCCGCCAAATTGGAGTAGAGTGGAGGACAGGGGAGCTTGCAGATCGCAGATGTGTGCGGTAAACAAGAGAGGGAGAAACGGGCGCATAGGCTTTAAAAGAGAGGAGACACGAGAAGGAGAAGAGTTGTGTCGCATCGCATCGGCATTAAAGGAATACATGCAACATCAGTGTAAGTACACCAGACCAACGCGGTTAAAACACTTCAACAAACTTTATGAATGACTGCGATGAGAATCGTGAGCGTGACTGTGTAGCGCGGGGTCATTCTCAGGTTCTGCTGCAGAGGGGCAGCCTCAGCCTCGTATGATTTTGTACAGAGGTGCGTGCGTTTCTCGTACCTGCAGCAAGTGTTGTCTTTCGGGGCGGACACGACAGGAGGTTTGTGCTCGCGCAGGGCCACATCACAGCTTCAGTCTGCGAGAGCGCCTCTCTTTATTTTCTCCCATATGTCTTATTCCAGTCCGTGCGTAAATGCACTGTCTCGTTACGTCTGCTTCAAACTCTTTCCTTGTTTACAAAGTTAAGTCTCCGCTAACTGCAGTGCAACACATCCTGCTGCTGTAACAAAATAAAAGCTGTGTACTTCACGGCAGCAGAAAGACACTTATTGTGAAAAAAAGCGACAGCAACAGCCTTCCTCTGACCAAACGACAGGATTCAGCAGCGGAGCAACTTAAAAGTAGCCTACTACAGTAATACTGTATAGCAGAGTTTTATTTATAAAGTCATAATAATGTTAAAGATTCTATTTATGAATAGGCCTGAAATTAAAATCAGAAAATCTTAGTGGTGTTAGTGAACAAAATTCACTAACAACATAGAGATAACAATATTGTAATATAGAATATTAATATTAGTGGCCAGGTCCTATTTGTGAATGAGAAACTGTTCTCACCTGACCTACCTGATAAAATATTTCATGAATAAATAAATAAGTCAATTAAATACATAGTAAAATAATGTAGTGATTAAAAGCAGGCAAAGATATTTGTAAGAATAGGATAAATTGGGCTCAATTACAAAATATCTAGAGCAAAATCATATCTCTTCTTAAAGATACACTGTGTAACTTTTGATCAAAAATAGTTTTGAACAAATGCAAGTTTTTGTCATTTATGTTTTTGTTAAATAGTTACTAAATAAATAATAAAAATGTGTTTGTTTTTTGTTTTCACTTTAAGTAGACTGTTCAATTAAAGTATTGCCACAAATTAATTGTTTGGCCTGTAGGAGGGAATTTTTTTTAGGCCTATATGTGTCTATGGGAAAGATGTTCCTTTAGCTGTATTTTTTCACAATATGGTATAAAACATAGGCTATCTACCCCCAAATAACATAGTAGAAGTCTTCAAAGTAGTCATCTGGACAGTGTTTCCGAAGATCAAGACGTTTCGACTCTCATCCGAAAGTCATTTTATCAATTAGATGAAATGACTTTCGGATGAGAGTCGAAACGTCTTGATCTTCGGAAACACTGTCCAGATGACTACTTTGAAGACTTCTACTATGGATCACTCCTGGATGAATGAGGGACTACACGGTCTTACCCCCAAATAACTTTAATTTTCTATTTTTGAAATGTGTAGTCAACTTTTCGCCTCCAAAAAGTTACACAGTGCACCCTTAAAGTGACAGATTGAGTGTTGTGAGACTCATTCTTTAGGAAAAAGTATTTATTGTCCACACATTGAAACTTACTACACGACAGTGCCAGAGATACCATTGACAAACAGCTCAGCTGTTGAAATTTTAAAATATCAGGATGTTCTATGTCAAAAATACTTGCACTTGTCTGTGCCCAAGAGCTCTTAAAATGCACCAGAATGCAGGAAATAATGTCTGCTTTTTCAAAATCTTCTGGGGGAGGACCCCCAGACTCCCCGCTAAAAAAGTGTCCCCCCCACTTTTAAAAACGTTGTGACGCCCATGTCACGGCAGCATTGTTCCAAGTAGGATCTGTCTAATTCCCGGATACTACAGTGAGGGCGTTGTCATTTTTCCTGCGGTGAAAAACAAGCTAACATTAACTCAATGACTCATGTGGACACTGTGGATCTGCTATTTGCACCAAAACACGCTGGTTTTAAAAACTTTTCGCACCTTCAAGCAGATGAAAGTAAAAACTGAACTTTATGAGCCGTTTTGGAGCAGCGCGGGACTTTTGTTCGCCTTCACTGGAAAAACACGGACATTTCCCCTGCCTGCAGCAAATAGACGGTCCCAGACTTGACTGTGTGAGTACTGACTTTAGCTACTGCATTCAAAATATAGCTATTAGTCGTATACTCGTGACATTAAATGATAATAGCCTATTTCTGCATTAGGTATTAGCTATTCCTCTCATGCATTTTTGTAATAAAGTCATTATTACAGCTTTAGTCCTGGTTAACGTCAGTTTTAGTGCTAATTTTTGTAGCTTTTTCCAAATTTAGCATTTAGCAGCATTTTTATGTGCCTTGTAGATTTTTTTAGTCAGTTTAGCTTTTGTCTGACTGATTTTTCACTCTTATTGCTACTTAAGGACGGTGCTATGCTATTTTTGATTTTTGGAAAGCACAATGGCCACTTACCCTGACTCACTAGAGGACGAGGACTGTGGATCTGACATGGAGCTTATTTCTTTACCAATGCAAATATTATTTTTGAGAATAGGCCTGACCTTAGCCAACAGGTAGTTGATTTAAAGCAGAAGTTAACAGACTTAGTGACTGTTTATGACTCACTAGTGATGGGTAGATGGCGCGTCAACGTGTGTGTAACCCATTTCCAAGCTGGTCGACCCAGTGTAGACCCACTTTGGTGCTTCTAGCGCCATCAAGTGTTTAATAATGCACTGCAGTCACTGGGCTCATTCAGTGACGTGCAGTTAAGTTACAGCTGGTGAGACGTTTACTAACAAAAGACACCTTTTATTACTTTGACACACATACGAAACGTTTCCCATTACAGAGCACACAAACTTGTGATTTCTTGCTCTACACGCATAAATAAAATAAGAGGAAAAAAAAAAAAAAAGAAATGACCTGAGGGTCGATCCCGCACCTTTGCTCAGAGCTACACCTGCTCTCCCAGTTGAGCTACACATGAGATGACGCAGTGTGTGAATTAACTAATAGCTGTGCTTATTTTGTGAGCAAAATTATTATGATTTTTAGTCTGTTGCTGTTAAATATTTGCTTGTGATTAATTATTTAGTTGCTTAAGACTCTGTCAGCTGCAAATTTATATAGACCCTAATCATTTTTGGCTCACAGTGCAGACACAGTCATGCTCAGCTTTGCGGGTCGAAATCAAACGAGGGCGTCAGAAACACTCGCTCCAGCGTTGACACATGTGACCCACAAGACACAGTAGATGTGTTGCTCACGTGACATTTCTTAAAGTGGCACACATGTTGACACGGCTCGGCACACGCGCCTTTTCTAGTGCTCCATACATGTGTTGACGCGTCGACTCGTTTGGCCATCACTATGACTCACTGGACATGCAGCAAAGTATGCTTAGACAGTGGGACCGTCTCAACAAAGACAATCCTACTCCTCCTGCAGTCCAGCCATCCAACATTTTTCCAATGGCTGCATCCACACCGCATGTTCCTGCCACGAACAGAGCTGAGCCTGCAGTCACTCTTCATCATACCAACCCTTTTCTGAGCCCTCATTCTCTCGAGCTCAGCAACACATCGCGAGTGATCGCAGCAGCTTTGCACCACGCCAAACTGGAGCCTCCTGTTTTCGCAGCAGACAATAAGGTACAGCCAGAAGATTGGTTGCAAGCTGTTTCTTCATACAAATCTTCATTGAACCTGACTGATGGACAATTATTAAACGAACTTCCACACTTTCTTGCCAAAGAGCCAAGCAAATGGTTCAAAGCACTGAGTTCCCACATCACCTCATGGACTCAGTTTTGTCAACTGTTCCAGACTGTTTTTCTGCCCTCAGATAACCAGGAACGTATACTGAGAGGTCTTCTGGATCGTGTCCAGGCTCAAGACGAGCCTCTACCTACTTTTGTTGCCCACATGCTAAGTGAGTTCAACAAACTAAAGAGTCCACCACCCGAAACAGAGCAAATAGAGCTGATTAGAAAGCATTCACTTGAAAAATACAGAGTCGCCCTTTATGGCACCCACATCGCTTCAGTAATGGACCTTTTGCTGCGCGCTCATGAACTCCACTCTGTGCTCGCACCAAGTGGACCCCAACCTTCTACACGTTACAAAGAGCAGCGTAAACCTGAACCCCACTGTTTCAAATGCTCTCTGCCAGGGTTCACCATGCGCACCTGCCCCAAGTGTAACGACCTTCCTTCTACGACAATAACCGCTGCAGAAGCTGCAGGGCCAGTGCTAACCCCTCAACCGCCTGGTCCCCCAAATTTGGGCCAGCAAAAGACTAACAGTAACAGCACCGCAACCCTGCCAAACAGTAAGCAGTCGGGAAACTACAGAGGGGGAGGACATTTCACAGAGGCCACCCTCCCTCCAGAAACTAGCTGAGCCTCACCCACTACAAGATGGACCTGTCTTAGGACATTTAGAGAACAATTTTTCAAAAGTCCACTGGAATACACCCCTGAGGACAAAAATAAACTTTAATGGCACTTCAATAGAAGCTACTCTGGACACGGGGGCTTCTCTTTCCGCTGTTAAAGCAGACATCATTCAAATTAACGGCACCTACCCCAACAGACAAGTGAGTGGAATGGCCCACCAGTTAACCTCGCCAATAACGCTCCTTGCATTCCAGATGGTGTCACTTGGCTGAATATTGGTTTCATGAACAAAAACTTTTACCAACGTTTTGCTATTATCCCAAAGTTGTCAACTCCTTTCATTTTAGGAATGGACTTTATGATAAGAGCTTCTGTTTCCATTCACATTCCAACCAGAACAGTCTTAATGGACAACGTCCCCTGCCCACTCGTGGATGAAGAGGAGGACAGTTCCAATGATTTCTCTGAAGCAAATGAAATTGTCATGTCAATGGACACTTTAAACTCTGACTTAGCAACAAAACTGTCAGAGGCTGACCTCAGAGAGGACAACAAAAATGCTTTGCTTGACCTGGACCCATGCTTGGACCCATGTTTGATGGTCCACTCGGTCGTACATCACTCACTGAACATGTCATTGAAACGGGTGATGCTAAGCCTGTTAATCTCCCACCCTATCGCACGTCACCTGTCAAGAAACGTATGATTGAGGAACAAGTACAGCAAATGTTAAAAGACAATATCATCGAACCTTCTACTAGTCCATGGGCCGCTCCTGTAGTCATCGTTAACAGAGCAGCCACCGACCAAGATTTTGTGTGGACTTTAGAGGTCTTAATCAAGTGACTCAAAAAGACTCATATCCCTTACCTCGTGTAGATGAGTCCTTAGACTTTCTAGCCAGGGGTAAGTTTGTCACAACACTAGATTTAGCGCGAGGCTATTGGCAGGTTGCTGTTGCAGAAGAGTCTAGACCAAAGACAGCCTTTATCTCTCACTGCGGTCTTTTCCAGTTTCGAGTGCTACCCTTTGGGCTCTGCAACGCGCCCGCAACTTTTCAAAGACTCATGAACTCTGTGCTTGCAGGCCTTATTTACAAAACCTGCGCAGTTTATCTCGACGACATTGTTATTGCTTCTCCAACCTTTGAGCAGCACTTGACAGATCTTCAAGAAGTGCTCGGCAGACTCCAAGCTGCTGGTCTGTCGCTGAAACTCAAAAAGTGCCAGTTCTGCCTCAAAGAGCTCACCTTCCTTGGCTACCGCATCACATCTTCAGGTGTCAAACCGGATCCGGATAAGGTCAAGGCGGTGACGGAGTTCAACACCCCAACTACTGTGAAACACGTCCGTCAGTTCCTCGGTCTGACAGGATACTATCGACGTTTCATTCAGGATTATGCCCTCCATGCTGAGCCTCTTCATGCACTAACAAGAAAGGACGCCACTTTCAACTGGGACGACAACTGTCAAAAAGCGATGGACATTTTGAAAAAATAAGTCACATCGGCCCCTGTTTTGTCTTTCCCAGACTTTACGCGCCCCTTTTTCATTCACACCGACGCATGTGATGTTGGTCTTGGTGCAGCTTTAATGCAAAAAGATGATAAAGGTCGTGAGAATGTTGTAGCATTTGCTAGCCGCTCCATTCACAAATCTGAACTCCCCTACAGCACTTCAGAAAAGGAGTGCCTTGGTGTGATTTGGGCCCTTGAGCATTTTCGCCCCATGTTGAAGGTATGCATGTCACTATCTATACAGATCACAATAGTCTCAAATGGCTCATGTCTCGTCAAAACCCCACAGGCCGGCTTGCCCGCTGGTCTCTTCACCTACAAGACTTTGACTTCACCATAGTACACAAACCTGGCACCCGCAACAAAGTGCCAGATGCGCTGTCACGAAATCCCCTTCCCGCAACTTGTGACAGTCCAATAGATCTTTTGCCTGAATACGCTGTCATTGGCAGTTTAGACATTCGTGCCCTGCCCCCTGTTTTGCTCGCAGATCGTTCTCAAATCAGACAGTTGCAGCTAGATGATCCTGTAACTGGTCCATTGCTAAGAGACTTTGAAGCAGACACACAAAACAGTGTAGTCAATGACAATCTGCCCCAATATGTTGTTTATGACTCTCTTTTGTACTGTAAAGACTCTAAAGCTAAGTGTACTTTACACCCTTTAAAAGAGCTCTAACTGTTTGCCCCTACTTCTGTGAGAGGCACCTTACTTGACTATTACCATGACCACCCCACTGCAGGTCACCTTGGTGTTTCTAAAACTTTAGCTAGACTGCGTCTCAGATTTTTCTGGCCTAAAATGGCGGCTGATGTTAAACGTTATGTGACTTCTTGCTCAGTCTGCCAGCTCACTAAGCCTAGTCAAAGAAAACCTGCAGGTCTTATGGTCCCCATTGTACCACAGAAGCCCTGGGAGTATGTAGGTGTAGACTTTGTTGGCCCACTACCCCGCACCCCAGCTGGTAATGCCTATTTGATTGTGTTTGTGGACTATTTTTCTAAATGGGTAGAAGCGAGTGCTGTTAGAGAAGCCACATCTCAAGTTGCAGCTGGTAAATTTGTGACAGACATTTTTGCTAGACATGGTGCTCCTACCTACTTGATTTCTGACAGAGGTACACCTTTTGTGAGTGAACTGTTTGAACATGTTGTTTCGGCTTTAGGCTCTGTACACAGACTCACTACAGCGTACCACCCTCAGACTAACGCAACTGAACGTGTCAATCGTACTCTGAAAACTGCCATTCGTGCTTACGTAGGTGACAAACACACTTCATGGGACAAGTACCTTCCCCACATTTGCTTTGCCCTGCGTACCGCCCCTCATGACAGTACCGGACTCAGCCCATCCATGATGCTTTATGGACGTGAGTTGGACACACCACTCGACCTTATCACACAGCCCTCTAGTGACGGTGTTGACGAGCCAGGTGTTCCTTACCCTGAGACTCTTAAAGCCTCCTTACAGGAAGCTCATGACCATGCCAGAGCAGCTCTTGACTACAGTCATGACAGACAAAAACGCTACTATGACTTGAGAGGTCGCCATGCCACCTTTAGTGTCGGTGACCTTGTCAGAGTTAAGACCCACCCTAGGTCAGATGCTCACTCTAACTTTACAGCTAAACTAGCACCCCTATTTGAAGGACCACTGCGTGTTTCCCAGAGACTCGGTGACGTTAACTACAGACTCACTAGACTGGACTCTGGTACTGACGCTGGTGTTTTTCATGTTGTTAATATGCAACCTTTCCATACTTGGGACTCTCTCTCTGCAAATGGACATTCTGTTTCTCCTCCTGCTGAGTGTGGGAACCCTGAGGTTTTGGACACTACTGATGTTGCCCCTCATGCCCCTCCCACGCCCCAGGCTAGTGCTGAAAGTGACTTAGATTCATTGCCTTTTGATTTACCGGACAATGACTCTGTTCCTGTGCTGAACAGCCCCTCACCCGGATCTAGTCATGACCCGGGCCCTGGACATTACAACCTCAGGCACAGACGTTGCCCCAGGATCCCGTCTGGCTGGGATACCAAGAAATGGACCAATCCATTTCACACTGACAAACTTGATCTGAAGTAAACATTTTTAGTTTGCTCCGAAATATTTTTGTTTTGCTGGTGTTTAATATTACAAGGGTATAGAATGTTTTCCTCTGATTGACCCATGTTCTATACTTGTTGCCAAGTTGATTCATATTTCTTGATCGTTAAACAAACACAAAAAGAAAATCCACTGTACTTGCAATATTGTTTATTTTGGTCAAAAGTAACATTTTTGTTTTTGCATTGTCTTTACCCTGCTGTAATGCCAACCTCTACTGTAGCCTATGTATAGCGTAATGTATAAGGTATGGTTTAATTGCATCCATAGCTGTGTACGGCAGTGGACAGCCTTTTTCTTACCAGGGGGGACTATGTAACAGTCAGTATTACTGTTGTATTACAGTTGTAGTACTTTATAACGCCACATGGTGGCGCCTCTTTGCTTTGCTATTGTATTAAGGTCACAGGTCAGTCTTCTTCACTCTTCTCCTTGCTAACTTACAGTGCGGTTACGCACACACACCTCTGTGCTCTCATCCCCAGTAACATGTGGTGCAGGTACAACAACGGACTAATCTTATGTCATGTATGATTTAGACTTAGCGCCGTGGAGACCTGGCTTTATATGGTTTCTAAATGTGTAATAAACCAAGTATCAGTGGAACTACGAAAGTCTTTGGCTCTTCTCTCTGCTATCCCAGAGCACATGTGAATGGCTATGCTAGCGCTCTCCACTTGATCACCACCACGCGTTACAGTATGTACTGTATTCATGTCACCTTTTATTTATATACAGTATCTGTGTTCTTGGCATTGATCTAATTTGTGCTGCTTGTTCACTCATTTTAGATTTGCAGCGAGAAAACTGAGAGATGACTGCACATGAAAATCTTGCCCTTTCACTATTCTTTCTGCTTTTGCTGTCCAACCACGTGATCCTTGCCTCCTCTCAACAGCACTACAGATGTGGAAGATTACTACATGGTGGCTGAAGACAATACCAAAACATTGCTGTCAGAGATGTCCAAATTCACTGACATGCAGCGGTTTCTTTCTGCTGAACTGCACGTTGCAGTGCACCCACTTCGAGTTGAAACTGGCGATATGAACAAGTTCTTGGATTTCCACTTTGACCTGGACGGAGTTGTGGCCAAGCTGACTGAACTCTCTGCTATAAAGATGGACCTGTACTATCTAATTTTCCCAGTACCTACCAAAAATAATTTGAAGCCAGTTTTCTCTTTGCTTAAAAAGCATTTTCCTCCGAGAACTTTTACTGAGGCTCAATTTAAGCTTTTCAAAAACGCCAAAGGAGTCACTCTGGTATACCAACAGGTAACACAATTCACAATGAACTTGACGTAGTTCTTAGTTGTTAATATGCATCTCTTTCAGGGTTGGGAATTGCACTTCTGCCTCCTCCCAGACCACGAAAACCACCAAAACACAACGGTGACAGACACCGACAGCCAAACACTGGATTACATTCTTCATTTTCGACAACATGTTTGCCAGTTGCTTAGTCGAGTATCGCCGGAGGATTTGTCCCGACCATCTGTCTAGGGTCGAGACGAGAATGTCAATGGGTCCCGAATCTGCGCGGGTCGTGTCAGTCCCTGTACATACGGCATTAGCCAGCGGCAGCAGCTAATACCTCACACTGGTGCCACAGACTCTACCGCGGACATGAATCTACGAGTCCCAAGTCCCACGCTCGAGCAGCGGCGATGACGCGCGCGCTCCGTGGGCTCGTGCGTATGTTTGTGTGTGTGCGTGTGCGGGCCTACGAGAGGAAGAGTGCAGGTGAAAGGAGACGTGAGGAGAGGAGAGTTTTGTTTGACCAGCGTTAAGGAAAGACGCACGGCAAGGCTCTGATGAACGTGAGTAGAGCAAACAAACTTGAAGCCACTCTCGGACTTGTCAAGTTAAGTAAAGACTGGATGCAGTGTGAGCCCGATCTGTGAGTGTTGCGAGTCGTGGACAATGGGGATGTTCTAATATTCACGTCAGAGCTAATACAAGGCTTTAGTTTGCACAAAGATGTAGAGTGCGTTCTAAAGGCTCTCTTCTGCGTTTGTGGGTTTGGCGCTGTCTGTCTGGACTGTTCACAAATACGGAGAGGTTTGTGCAGGCGTATGGCCACATTACAGCGTCAAACTTGGAGAGAGTTTCACTTTATTTGGACCCATTTCAGTCCGTTTACAGCTGACGTGACTAATCTTAAACGCTTCTGTTGTTTTCAAAGACAAGATAGCACAACTCTTTTTACTAAAAATAAATACATAAATAAAAAATACACGTAAATAAATACAAATAAGTAATAATAATGATATTAATAGGGCTAATATTAATAATAACAATAATAACAATAATAATAATATTAAATCATGTTATCCCTTTTACAACATTGTGATAAATATGAAAACGTTGCCTAAATAAATGATACATGAAAAATGTCAGATAGCCTACATTTAATAATATACTCTCTTAGCAATATGCATTTTATTTAAGCATAAACCAACTTGAACCAAAATCAGTACAATTGTTATGTCATTGTCAGTGAAGAAAATTCATAAATATGTTTATGTAGTAATAGTGGTAGTAGTTGTTATAAAAATAATAGAAAAAGGCAATCTAGGCTGTAGGTAAATGTTCCCATTCTAATACTTCAGTTTTCTGTTTTATTGAATACTATGCCCCAAATCTCCCTAAATCCATTAAAACACTGGTCTCCAACCTGTAGCTTGGGAGCTGCCAATAGCTCTTGACCTCTTTCAAAAACTTTTAAAATCATACACATCAAACTTTTACTGTCAAATTTCATGAATTACATATATTTTACAATTACGTAAATCTTAGTTACCTAATGTAACTGTAGTTCTATGAGTAGGAGTGTAACCAATAACGAAGCCTGTAGAGGGCATAGCACAGAAGACATGGAACTATGCCCAACTGTAGAGTAATAAATAGATAAAAGAATAGTGTACATTTTTTTGCAAACTCTAATAGAAGTAGCTCACTTCCAGATTTCTTTTCTTTTTTTTTTTTTAAGTAGCTTTAGCAGGAAAAAGTAGGAGACCACTGCCCTAAAATTATTAAAAATGGATAGATTTCACATTAGGCCTTTTTCCCACTGTAGGAACTTTTTTCAGTTCCTAGTACCTTTTTAGTTCCTGTTCCCATTTTGGGAGCTTTCACACAGAGCAGGAACTATGGACTGGGGCCACATTTTAGGGACTTTTTTAGCTCCTGCTCTGGAGCAGGTACTTTCCAGTCAGACCAGGAACCTTTTAGTGACACAAACACATTTTACACTGACTTTGTTTTTAAACATGTTTTACACATTTTCACATTTAGATAAACTTTCCTTATCCTTAAGAAAAAATGATTTAAAGACAGTAACTCCCAAAATGTATTTATTTGATTTGTAAATAGTAGCCTATAATACTATTATTAGGAATTACAGTGAATCATTTCGTTTTATTGTTAATTCCTGTGTTGTTATTAAGTTTTGCACATTATAGTTGAACGTGGAATCGAAAAAAGACAACTTTTGTTTTCCTTACACCACTTAATGAATTATTTAAATGTTACAGACTTTACAGTCTGTAACATTTAGCTAATGCTAAAGCTAGTTAGACCCACTTCCAGAAACTGCTGCTGTGTGAACACAAACATGGGGACAGGGTAGTTCCCCTGACAAAACAAGGACTGGAGGAATGTGGGGACTAGTTCTTGGTACTTTCATGTGGGAAAACGCCTATTTTAAAATCTGAAACCATTTCAAGAACCATCTGGTTGGGAAGCTCTGGGCTAGAATACAGAAATATCAGACATTTATATGTCACATTATAGCTGCATCCACTCTTGTCCAGTTGTCTTAAGATCTCTAAAAATGCACCAGAATGCAGGAAATGATGTCTGTTCTTTCAAAATTCTTCTGGGGGAGGACCCCCAGACCCCCCTCTGAATTACGCGGTGTCGCGACATACTGTCACCATTTTCATCACCCATGAGTTTGCAGCCCTGTGAACAGATTTAATCTTCTGCCAGAAGACCAGCAATTTGTCTTGAAACTTGTTGACCAGGCTGCCACAAACTACCCACCTCCTCCCAGTACGCGATGCATGCTATTCATGAACATGTTTGGCCAGAAACAAAGTTCCAAATTAAATCTGGAACAGACTTTTGACTTGACTAAAGTCAGAAGAGTCAGCATTCACGCAGCTTGCGATGTTCTCTCCCAAATTGGAGCGCGCCATCTTTGGTCCAAATACGCCCTTCTGGACTTGGTTGGGTCAAGGGGAGCGCTGACAAAAGCTCTATCTTTTCGTGAGGCTGTGAACTACCAAAGTAATGTAGATGGTAGGCCCATGACAGTCAACAAGGAGCTGCTGAGAATAGTCCGATATCCATTGAATTTTTTGTCGCTGCTAGAGGCGCCACAGCTCCCGTGTGAGATCTCCGCCGAGGCCATGTTTGACGATGACAAGCTCACACTTCTGATTGCCTCAAGACCCATGCTCATACCCTTTTTGGAAAACGTACCCAAGGGCAGCTTCACCGCAGCTATGGTGAAAGTGGCAGAGCACCTGGTGCGAACTTTGGCCAAGCAGCGCGCCCTGGCCCGCGGCCGTGGCCAATTCACAGAGGCTTGGACAGCTTTCCAAGCGGAAATGGGCCTGGAAGTTTTATTCCACACTTTGAACCCGCGGGACTACAGGCTTGCCGTAGCACTGGGGGTCGCCACTGAAAATGAAAACAGTCGGACGTGGCAAAGGGGTTTCCTGGGCCTGGCTCCAGTTAACTCGGCCGTGGTCGAGAGCGAGCCCCCGCCCTTGAACAACTGGTGCCAAAAAGACGTTGCCAAGGCTTGGATCCTGCGCTTGTTTGGCTTTGCCGACAAGCTGAGCGGCTCCCACACGAGGCTGGGTTTGGAGCTTCTCCAAATTGTCATACGCGACCTGTACAGGGACAACGGAGCCCAGCTGACCTGGTTGAGCGCAGAGTCTCCCCCTGCTGGCAGGTGTACCGGCGTCATCGGCCTCGAACACCTGGTTTCCCTGCTTATGGATGCCAGGCTCTTTGGGTTCCCCGCCACTTACGGGACTGCAGGCGGCTCTCATGTGCGGAGAAGTGTCCACGGCCCTCGTGGCTATGGGACTAACCAGACAGAACAACATACGTGACCTGCAGGAAGCGGCATGCCGTGGATTTTGCTGGCAATGCGTAGATTTTCCTGGAAAAAAGAGCTGAGCAGGGAGGAAAATATCAGAGTTTACACGTTTGTCACGTGCGTGGCCTTGTACCAGCGAGGTGTGTATGTAGATTACAGAGCACTGTCAAAACTGGAATGCCAGTTGCCCCTGAAGCAGGGACACCTCCAAATGATGGGCATTTTAAGCCATCTTTTCTTCGACGGTTTTAAGGTGTTCAGACTCCACCGATTGCATCCCGACATACCTACCAAAGGTGAACACATTTGCCTCAAGCGCAAAGACGTCCCGCTCCGAAGGGCGCTCTCGGGGCGCGCACTAACGCTGCCCCTTCTGAAGACGAGGAGGAAGAAGAGGGTCCGGAAAGAATGGAGGAGGTGGAGGAGGAGGAGGAGGAGGAAGGTGGTTCCCGGCCATCTCGGAGCACGCCCGCCATGGTCTTGCCAGCGGACTGTCTCTGCGCTGGACACCTCGTGAGCTACATTTTTTGGCCGTAGCCAACGAAGAGGCGGGACGTTCCGTGCTACGTCCTTTACAAAAAAATGTGTCTGGACAATCAAATACCCTTGCGCACTTTTGCTGGTTTCAAGAAAAGACTGCAGCGCCTCAGAGCTCAGTTAGGTAAAGAAGTACATGTAAAAGTCAGCAGGCTTTGAAACACTCGAGTTAAATACAGATACTCAAAAGAAAAAAAAATGATGATGATGATGATGATGGTGATGATGGTGATGAGTGATGGTGATGAGTGATGAGTGACTTGCACCCTCTGAATATAATTTATACTTTTTTTAAGCTCCTGCTCAGACCTTTCTTTGCCTTTCAGCACCGGGAGCTGTCCTTTCAGCCCTGGAGCTGTCCGGTGCTGAAAGCCAGCTATTGTTACGTTTGCATACAGAGCTTTTCTGAGCACTCAGCTGCGGGACAAAACAAGATTACTCAAGCATGCACGAATCATTGTTAATAAAAGTTTGAGTAAACTGATAAAAGGTAGCAACTTGTAACTTGTACTTGCATTTTTCTTTCACCTTTCATTGTTTCAAATTATCTTGATGGTGCCAATGTGTGTATTTCTTAAACGTGTCAAAAGCAATAAAGTTTTTTGTCTTTGTTTTTAAATCTCTGAATCTTTTGTTGACTTGGGTGTGTTTCTTGTGAATGTGGTGAGACAAACTGCACCAGAGATGCCAAGTCTGCTTCTTTATATTGACAATTAGCTGCAAGTTTTGCTCTCCGCTGGTCCAGAAAGAGAGGGACTTTTTTCCGGTTTCATACACTGAAAAGTATAGGCATATACATATTTCAACAAAACAGAACTAGAATATTTTGGCGTGCCTTAACGTTTTACAGGTTTGTTTGTTTGTTTTAATCAATTGGTTTGGTTCATTTCTTCAAACCGAGGTGACGTTCTCAAAACAAAACATGGACAAATCTCCAAACCACACCTGCAGTTGCTCACAACTGAATAACATTTCTCTCTGCTTTCATCAAAATTCCAGTGTCTTAGACCATGTATCCAGTGTACCAGTGCATCTTTGAAAAATGGTTCTGTACAAGTCTCCTAGAGACAAAACAATGATTCCTCATTTAGCACATTGTTCAAATAAAAAACATCTGTTAGATCCAAACCGATCAGCTGATTTTTAGAGTAATGGTTGTTCTCTCCAAAATCGGTCAGCAGGATTTCACTGTGTAAGCCCTCGAATGCACAAGACTCTGTTCAACGGTCAAAGTTAGTCAAGCCATAAACCATGGACACAGTCATGTATGACTTTTTCTGATGTTACAGCATGTACAAACCGTTTCAGTAGAGATTTCTGCTTTGGCTGCTGATCTGTACTGTTGTGACAAAGTGTCAAATTGTTTGGCCAAATGATCTTAAGGTTTTGAGAAGATAATCTCAGTTTCAAGAAATTAACCAAACCAATAGAGCAAAACTGTAAATTATTTGATCGTTTGTGTACATGGCCTGATTTTGAAACACAAAGTGAAAACAGACAAGCAAGAACTTTTCTTTAATTATTTAATTTCATTTTTCTTTTAGCTTTCAAACATCTGTGCAAAATTGTCCTAGGGAGATTGTGACATCACATTGCTTACATCAAAGTTCTTATCCGGACATGTTCCCTCCATAGCAGTGTATAAAAGTGTCCTTGTTTGTACAATAACGCATAGCTCTTTGAGGATTCTTTTTTCCGTCATTTTGGGTTTTTTTTTTTGCTGTGAAAAGCTGGAATGCAGGCATGAGCGAGGCGCCGGAGGAAGGAATGAAGGGACGGTTTGAAGGAAACGATGAAGGAGAAGAAGAAATTAAAGAGGAGGAGGAGTCACAAAGAGAAGAAAATGGATATCAGGAAGCAGCTGCAGAAGAAAGTGAACAACACTCACCTGGGGAAATCCTGCGGAATTGTTTAGTAAGTTGTTTAAAGTGTCTCGTTTCTAATTACTGTAGTACAATCCCTGTTTCGATAACTGAGTAATGTCATTAAATACTTGCACAAATGTTGATCAAGCTAAAACTTATTTATAAGGCAAATTCAAAAGTATAATGTATTAGTTGACAATAGCCTGAGAGACCAGTTTAAAAATATAAATAAATGAACAAACTGTGTAAGTCTCACATGCAAAAGACTTTGTCAAAGTTAGTCAAGGATAAAAAAAAACAAAACGCTGTAATATCTCTCAAGTTATGACTTATTCTGATGTGACAAAATGATTATATTGATATAGTTTAGAGTCATTTATTTGTTTATTTGATAGGGACAAGTACGCACATTAGACATGTAACATACTAAAACATTTAAAGCCTCGGCTAATTTGCAATGTCTGTCCTCAGAAGGGCTTTTACACACATAAAAAATACATTAACATCAAGAATAATTTATACAGTGCATAGCATATAATGCAAAATTTATGTACACAAATTTGTGTTCTCTTTAAAACCCGCCTAAGTTCATTTTTAAAACTACCCCAGTCCAGGTTCAGTTTTAGCTTAGGGCCCAGAGAGTTCCACAGTTTGGCGCCCTGGACAGAGAATGCAGACTGTCCAAAAGAAGTTTTTCTCAGGGGCACTTTCAGTCATTGTCCAGTCACTGCAGTGGTGCAGTTCAGTTGTCAGTAAAAAGGAGATACACCTGCACTGGTATCTCGCTCTGTTCTGTTTAGATTGATGAATCACAGTCAAAATCCTGTACTAACTTTAAAGGACTAGTGTTAGATTTAAAAGGTCTACATGTTGTTGTTGTTGTTGTAATCTATTTTACTTAGCTTTGTGAATTTACTTAGCCTTAATATTTTCTTTCTGTATTATCTAAGACTATGAGCTACAAAACCAATGTAGAATGGGTATGTACATAAAGCGAGAAGCAGAGGCAGTAGGAATACAGGACATATGCACTGGCCTTGAGAGGCCAAGTTGGGAAAGTCCAAGTGGGAAAGTCCCGGAGTGCAGGCAGTCAGGGGATAAAATTGGGAACTTTGCCAAAGAAGAAAAGGGAAGGTCTGAATATTAATTAGTTGACACGTGCCACAAATCTATAGGATAGGGTCAAGTTACGTAGGGCCTGAAATTTGAGAAGCCGTAGAAGGGTATAAAATGCTCTGTATTCCTATGTCTGGGCTGCTTCTCCAGGGATTTTTCTTCAAGCAAACTCTTGTGAGGGTCTGCGCCATGGTCTGGGACACGGGGCAACAGAACTTTGGGTGATTGGTCTGCGCACCAATCTGATCATATATTTTATCATGGATGAAGTTTAAAAAGGACATTAAAGACTGTATTGAGTTGAATTGCTTCGAGCTGTGTCTTCTTCATTTGTGTCAAGAGAGAAAGCGTTATCCAGACTAATTTACGATACATCAAGATGAGAAAGATGTTTAGTTTTGAAGCTTGTATGAACGGTTTTGGGAAAGAGTTGAGCTTCTGATATTGAGCTGTAATGTTGCACAGAAATGTAAAATCTTTTGGCCAAATGATGTAAAAATAATTAAGCCAAACAAAAGGGAGAAAAGTTTTGGTGTGTTCTAGTGTAGAATTACATTCTGTTAGCCGGACGTCTACCGCACTGAGAAAACATCTAAACAGTTTGACTTGCAGTGCTCACACAAGACCAAAGGGACGAAGCATTTTGGGGGCAATGACGATTCACATGACAAAGATGTCTGGTTTTGACACATATCTAAATTGTTTTGGGATAGATATGAGTTTTTGCAGGTGATCTATAGTGTTGTGCAGAACCATCCAGGTTAGTATAGACAAAGTGACTGAGTGAACGACGCAAAAGATCCAACAGCAACTGAGAAAGAGCTTTGCCATTTTGATGGAAAAGTAACTTGATTGGAAAAGTGATCTTTTGAGAATGTCGTCTTGGTTTCCTCCTGACAGACTGCGCTGGGCAAATTCACCAGCTGCTCCGTAGGCACTCTGCGATCAATTTCAACCTACAACAGCAACAGATTCTCAGTGAAGGTCTGGAAGCAGTGGAGGTAAGACAAAAGAAAATTAGATGAATACAAACAGATAATCTATTTACTAATTATTATTATTATTATTATTATTATTATTAGGCCCGAGCCGAGAGACGAAGTCCCGGCGAGGGACTAATTGGAATTGCGTACGGGAGGGGAAAATCGCGAAAACGACGCAGTAAACGACGACGCACGTGCCCGGGAGTGGTTCGAAAATTAGAACTCAGTGAGCTCTAATTTGAGTGAAGACCGCGTGAAAAAATAATGAAAGACGACTCGGTAGCGCCCCCTCGAAAATCAAATAACATTGGGCCAATGGGAGCCCGACGCCGAAAAAAGTCGCAGTAAAAATATGAAACCCGGCCCGAAAAATAGTTCATGTCCGAACATGAAAAAAATCATATTGTGCCCCGCCCTCAAGTGACAGGAAGTCGGCCATCTTGGATCAAACGCGTCACTGGCAAAAGCGCATTACCTCATACTTTGGACCACCACGTCCACAATTTTGGTCGAAAACACGTCAAACTTGGCTGAAACACAGTAAACCCATGTGAAATGAAATCAATGGTTTGAAATTTGAATATCATGTTTGGTTGGTCACGGTGATTTTTAACAAAATTGTTAAAATTTTGAAATTTGAAAAAAATCTTTCTTTTTGCTAGATTTTTTTATGGGAAAATCGAAATACAGCGTTTGTGCACATTTTGAAACTGAACGCAACGATATGCATATCAAGAGGGTATGTCCAAAATGGCCCAATAGCGCCCCCTTGAAATCTTATTTTCAAAAATTCGTACAAGACAAACCGTTTGCGTAGACTTGTGAAAAAATCACAGAGGGCTCATTTGTGATGGGCACAATGTGAGAAAGTTTCATGATTCTAGCTCTTGTAGTTTAGGAGAAAAATAATAGGAGAAAAAAATGTTCCATTATTATTATTAGGCCCGAGCCGAGAGACGAAGTCCCGGCGAGGGACTAATTGGAATTGCGTCCGGGAGGGCGAAAATCGCAATACGACGTAGTAAACGACGACGCACGTGCCCGGGAGTGGTGTCGAAAATTAGAACTCAGCGAGCTCTAATTTTGAGTGAAGACCGCGTGAAAAAATAATGAAAGACGACTCGGTAGCGCCCCCTCGAAAATCAAATAACATTGGGCCAATGGGAGCCCGACGCCGAAAAAAGTCGCAGTAAAAATATGAAACCCGGCCCGAAAAATAGTTCATGTACGAACATGAAAAAAATCATATTGTGGCCCCGCCCTCAAGTGAACAGGAAGTCGGCCATCTTGGATCAAACATGTCACGGGCAAAAGCGCATTACCTAATACTTTGGACCAGCACGTCCACAATTTTGGTCGAAAACACGTCAAACTTGGCCAAGACACAGTAAACCCATGTGGAATGAAATCAATGGTTTGAAATTTTGATATCATGTTTGGTATGGTCACGGTGATTTTTTAACAAAATTGTTAAAATTTTGATTTTGGAAAAAATCTTTCTTTTTGCTAGATTTTTTTAAGAGAAAATGAAGATAGAGCGTTTGTGCACATTTTGAAACTGAATGCGTCGATATACATATCAAGAGGGTATGTCATAAAATGGCCCAATAGCGCCCCCTTTAACTTTTATTTTCAAAAATTCGTACAAGACAAACCGTTTGACGTAGACATGCGAAAAAATTCACACAGGGCTCATTTGGGATGGGGCACAATGTGAGAAAGTTTAAGGATTCTAGCTCTTGTAGTTTAGGAGAAAAATAATAGGAGAAAAAAAATTTCCGTTATTATTATTTATTATTATTATTATTCTGCCGTTTAAACTCAATTTTGACCCCCTGAACGTTAACGAAAAGTCTATTTTATTTGACTCAAAATTAAAGGTCGGCGAAAAATTTTGTTTTTTATACAGCAAAAAAATTAATGTGTTAAAATGACTCGCTAGCGCCCCCTCAAAAATCAAAAAACATTACGGCAATGACAGAGCTTTTTTAACGCAGACAAATGAAATTTGGCAGAAACATAGCTTATGTCAAGACAAGCAAAAATTACATTATGACCTCACCCTAAACCCTACAGGGCGTCGGCTATCGTGGGCGGAACCTGATTTTTGGGAAATTTTTCATCTCACGTTTTATTTTTTTCCATTTTTATTTTTATGTTAAATGAGATGAAAATTTGGAACTGACATCAACAGACCCTTGTGCCTTTGGGTTTTTCGATAGATTTCTGATACCTTAAACAATGTGGGTGTGGCCACGTCACAAATCAAAAGTGACATTTTCCAATGCGTTCAAATATGCGTATTTCTTACACGCAAAGTTCTATTCTCCGGCATTAATATACGTTTTGTTCTAAATCGCAAGCCGCATCTAACGATATACATTAAAAACCTCTACGTCAAATAATTGCTCCACAGCGCCCCCTTGAAAATTGCATTGAACCCAAAAATTTAGTTTGTCGTAGACACATGAAATTTGGCACAGACATCCTTCTCAGCTATCTGAACAAAAAACCCAATGGGAGCATAACTTTATCTGCAATCGTGTTGCCATAGCAACGTAAAAATGACAAAAACCCATGTTATCCAATGGAGACGCAAAACTTTTTGAATGGGAAAAAAAATATTTCCTTCATAGGAAGCTGAAATTTGGTACACACATTATGCTTGACATTCGGAACAAAAAAGTCAATCATGACACGCCTCTATCTTTGACCGTTTTACCACAGCGCCCCCTTACTTTTGAATGGGATAAAATTTTTAGTTTCACCAAAATGCATCAAATTCACCACACTAACTCTACACATCACCCTGAACAAAAAACCCAATGGGACTATATGTTTATCTGCAAGCGTTTGACCATGGCAAAGGAAAAAAGGCAAAACCCATGTTATTCAATGGAGAACTGACAGATTTGGCCAGAGTGGAGGGTAGGGTGAGTGGTAGGGTGGAAATTTTTACTTTGTCCTAGAAAGCTGAAATTTGGCACATGCATTCTTCATCCAATACTGAACAAAAAAGCCAATGAAAGCATATCTTTATTTGCAACCGTGTTACCGTGGCAACGTCAAACATTTCCCATTGAAATACATAGGAAAAATTTAAATGGTAAGAAAAAAATTACTTTTTCATAAAGACTTGAAATAAGGCACACTTACTGCCCACGTGAAGCTGAACAAAAAAGCCAATCAAAGTATACCTCTATCTTCAACCGTGCAGCTGTCACGATGTCATAAATTGTCGTTTCAGTGAATGGAGAAGTATACGATGTAGCCTATAGGGGAGGAGTGCTGTTGGCAGAAATCGCACGAGGACGACAGGCAGGCTCGTCGCGGTGGCTCATGCTCCGCGGTCGCAAGGGGGGGCGAGGGCCTATATCACCGCGCGCGGTTTTAATTTATTATTATTATTCTTTCCTTTTTACTAAATTTTGACCCCCTGAACGTTAACGAAAAGTCATTTTTATTGGACCCAAAAATTCAAGGTTGCCAAAATGACTCGCTAGCGCCCCCCAAAATTCAAAATACATTACGGCAATGACAGACCTTTTTATCGCAGACAAATGAAATTTGGCAGAAACATAGCTTGTGTCAAGACAAGTAAAAATTACATTATGACCTATTTAAACCAACAGGGCGTCGGCTATCGTGGGCGGAACCTGATTTTTGGGAAATTTTTCATCTCACGTTTTATTTTTTTCATTTTTGTTTTTATGTTAAATGGGATGAAAATTTGGAACTGTCATCAACAGACCCTTGTGCCTTTGGGTATTTCATTAGATTTCTGATATCCTAAAAAATGTGGGTGTGGCCACGACACAAATCAAAAGTGACATTTTCCAATGCGTTAAATACGCGTATTTCTGACACGCAAAGTTCTATTCTCCGGCATTAATATACATTTTGTTCGAAATCTCAAGCCGCATCTAACGATATGTTTAAACACGTCTACGTCCAATATTTGCTCCACAGCGCCCCCTTGAAAATTGCATTGAACCCAAAAATTTAGTTCGTCGTAAACACATGAAATTTGGCACAGACATCCTTCTCAGCTATCTGAACGAAAAACCCAATGGGAGCATATCTTTATCTGCAAGCGTGTTGCCATGGCAACGTAAAAATTACAAAAACCCATGTTATCCAATGGAGACGCCAAACTTGTAGAATGGGGTAAAAATATTTTTTGGTCTTAGACAGCTGAAAATTGGTAGACACATTATGTTTCACATTTTGAACAAAAAAGTCAATCATGACACGCCTCTATTTTTGACCGTTTTACCACAGCGCCCCCTTACTTTTAAATGGGATAAAATTTTTTGTTTCACCAAAATGCATCAAATTCACCACACTAACTCTCCACATCACCCTGAACAAAAAATCCAATGGGACTATATGTTTATCTGCAAGCGTTTGGCCATGGCAAAGGAAAAAAGGCAAAACCCATGTTATTCAATGGAGAACTGACAGATTTGGCCAGAGTGGAGGGTAGGGTGAGTGGTAGGGTGGAAATCTGGACTTTGTCCTTGAAAGCTGAAATTTGGCACACACATTCTCCATCCATTACTGAACAAAAAAGCCAATGGAAGCATATCTTTATTTGCAACCGTGTTACCGTGGCAACATCAAACATTTCCCATTGAAATACATAGGAAAATTTAAATGGTAAGAAAAAATTTACTTTTTGATAAAGACTTGAAATGTGGCACACTTACTGCTCACGTGAAGCTGAACAAAAAAGCCAATCAAAGTATACCTCTATCTTCAACCGTGCAACTGTCACGATGTCATAAATTGTCGTTTCAGTGAATGGAGAAGTATACAATGTAGCTTATAGGGAGGAGTGCTGTTGGCAGAAAACGCACGAGGACGACAGGCGGGCTCGTCGCGGTGGCTCATGCTCCGCGGTCGCAAGGGGGGGCGAGGGCCTATATCACCGTGCGCGGTTTTAATTATTATTATTATTATATATTTTTTTCAGGTTATATTTTCAAGATTGTCAGCAGGTCTGCTCTCTATAGGTGGAGACCTGGAGGAACAAGGGTTGGTGTACTGTAATTCAAAAATGTAATGTTTGATTTCATGGCCGGATCTGACTTTGCCTTTTAATTTAGGTGTCCCCCTGCTAAAAAGAAAAAAGAATAAATGAAGATTTTTCTTTAGTTTGTTTGTTTTTTCGACTGGTCAGTTGGCTTGTTTGTTTGTTTGATTTAAATGGTGGAAACACCTACAGTTACGCTCTCGCACGGTGCTGTTCTACACTGCAATATTTTGTTGATTTCTCTGGAACTGAGGAGCCTTTGGTTTAAGCAGTGTCTGATGTAAACACATACAATGTACTATTTCACAGTATTGATTTCTGACCCGTATCAAAAGAACTGAATTAAAGCCTACATTTGTGTATTTCCTTTTATTGTCATATATATACATGTAATTGCTTTTCTGGCCTTGACCAGCAGGTTCAAATGATTAAAAATGGCATTTTATCAGCTGGAGTAGTCAGTATAAAACGCTACCCAATCTGACCAGGCGGTGGCACTTTTTCCCCAAACCACTTTAGTTTTGATATGTCTATTAAAGTTTATTCTTTTTTATCTATAGGGTTGGCTCATTTCTTGAAACACGAGATGGCATTGTCCGAAACACATGGACACATCTACAATTTAAGCTGCAGTTGCTCACAACTGAATGCCATTTCTCTGTGCTCTCATCAAAATGCCAGTGTCTTAGGCTGTGTCTCAAGTGTCTCAGTGCATCTTTGCACATGTTTCTGTACAAGTCTCCTGCAATGATTTTTGGGCCGGTCAGTTGGCTTGTTTGTTTGTTTGATTTAAATGGTGGAAACACCTACAGTTACGCTCTCGCACGGTGCTCTTCTACACTGCAATATTTTGTTGATTTCTCTGGAACTGAGGAGCCTTTGGTTTAAGCAGTGTCTGATGTGAACACATACAATGTACTATTTCACAGTATTGATTTCTGACCCGTATCAAAATAACTGAATTAAAGCCTACATTTGTGTATTTCCTTTTATTGTCATATATATACATGTAATTGCTTTTTCTGGCCTTGACCAGCAGGTTCAAATGATTAAAAATGGCATTTAATCAGCAGGAGTACTCAGTATAAAACGCTACCCAATCTGACCAGGCGGTGGCGCTTTTTCCCCAAACCACTTTAGTTTAGATATGTCTATTAAAGTTTATTCTTTTTTATCTATAGGGTTGGCTCATTTCTTGAAACACGAGATGGCATTGTCCGAAACACATGGACACATCTCCAATTAAGCTGCAGTTGCTCACAACTGAATGCCATTTCTCTGTGCTCTCATCAAAATGCCAGTGTCTTAGGCTGTGTCTCAAGTGTCTCAGTGCATCTTTGCACATGTTTTTGTACAAGTCTCCTGCAATGATTTTTGGGCCGGTCAGTTGGCTTGTTTGTTTGTTTGATTTAAATGGTGGAAACACCTACAGTTACGCTCTCGCACGGTGCTGTTCTACACTGCAATATTTTGTTGATTTCTCTGGAACTGAGGAGCCTTTGGTTTAAGCAGTGTCTGATGTGAACACATACAATGTACTATTTCACAGTATTGACTTCTGATCCGTATCAAAATAACTGAATTAAAGCCTATATTTGTGTATTTCCTTTTATTGTCATATATATATATGTAATTGCTTTTTCTGGCCTTGACCAGCAGGTTCAAATGATTAAAAATGGCATTTTATCAGCTGGAGTACTCAGTATCAAACACTACCCAATCTGAACAGTCGGTGGGGTTGGCTCATTTCTTGAAACACGAGATGGATCCAAACTGATGAGCTGTTTTTCAGTGCAATGGTTTTTATGTGAAAAAATAGAACAACAAAAAACATGTCAGCGGGACTGTGTAAGTCTCACGTGCCAAAGACCCATTTGGCAAAATTAGTCAAGAACCAAATAAACACTGTAATATCTGCTCAAGATATGACTTATCCCGATGTTACTATAACTGAAACTATAAACATGAGAAAGAATGATACAGTGGAGGAAATGAATCAGAAATGATTGATATAGTGTTGTGCTGAACCATCCAGGTTATAGGGTTAGTGACTGAGTGAAGGACGCAAAAGAGCCAAAAGCAACTGAGAAAGGGCTTTGCCATTTTGATGGCACTGACTCTTTACATGGAAAATTAACTTACTGTTGAAACGTGTACAAACAGTTTGGGAAGAGATATCTGCTTTTGCCTGTGATCTGTAATGTTGTGATAACGTGTCAAATTGTTTGGCAAAGTGATCTGCGGTTTTGAGAAGAAATTAGCCAAACCAATAGAGAAAAACTACGTCGACTCATTTAAAATCCAAATTTCTGATCCCAAATCTAACCCTGGCTAGACCTGTGTTGTGGCTGTGAGCCAACTCTACTTGATCAAAATCCCCATCCCAAAACCCAAAACCCTCCAGGGTCAAGCGGAGAAAAACAACCAACCGGCTGACCACTGGGAGCGCTCATCAGATTGTAGCGCAAATCCCACTGGATTAACATCCCCAAACTGTGGGACGAAATCTCCTTGACTCAAGCCGCACATCCCGAAACCCAAAACGCTCCACTACTCAAGCGTAACAACCAAACTGTATTACAGCTGACCACTGGGAGGCCCTCATCAGATTGTAGCGCAAATCCCACTGGATTCCCATCCCCAAACTGTGGGACAAACTCTACTTGACTCAAGCCGCACATCCCGAACCCAAAACGCTCCAGGCTCAAGCGTGAAAAAATAAAATAAACTTTCATTATATTCATTTAGAGATTAGACATCTGTATTTTATATATTTAGATACAGCTGACTTTTTTACAATCCCTTTTTTACAATTCAGAAAGCATTTCTGAATCAACAGTATGAATTTATATTGAATAATACCACGTCAGTTATCTTAGTGTCCAAAAATTGACTTGTGACTAGCTGCTGTTGTTGCTGCTGTTGCTGGAAGAGGCAGTTTGGTTTTTCACCCGACTTCAGCTGACGAAGGCTCGCCCGCAGTGGTAGTGGTCGCAGTCCACACCAGACGGACAGAGGACCTATGAAAGAAATCAGATGTTTACATGAAAGCTTCATGTAATGTCTGCAACCAAGTTGAATCAAAAAGGCTGAAGGCCACTGGCCCGAAGCACTGAAGGAATGCCTGGCCGAGGGAACAGATGGGACCTGGTGTGTGTGTGTGTGTGTGTGACCTAATGGTTTGTTTACGTTATAGAACCGTATATTGTCTGTGCACGCTGGAAAAGGATTTGAAAAGAACAAACGGATACAAAACAAAGCAAATCTTGACTTACCCCCTGAGCTCAACCCAAGTGCTGCTGATGACTAGTGTTTGGAGTAACTCATTACAAAAGTTGCTACTTTAAAGTTACAGTAATACAATTTTTAGTAACTAAGTAGTTTAAGTCATTACTCATAAAAATGTGGAGAATATATTCTTCAGGATTATAACTTTACTAAAAGAAGCAGAAGAGTGCTCTGAAGGTAAATCAGATATTATAGAGGACATGTATTTCCACTTCACATTTCTATTGATTATTCAAAAATGCAACAGGTGTAGTGTTGTACAAAGTCTAAACAAATGTATTGTGATTAACTCAAAGTAACTCACAGTAGTGTAGCCACTAAGTTGTATTTATTTATTGACTTACTTACTTAATAATTTTTCCCTGTTACTAGGAATATGTGTTTTGTTTACAGAATCTTACCAC
>CM076412.1:1353315-1435065 GCA_038363315.1 Mugilogobius chulae
TCTATAAAAAGAGAACAGATTAATGCGGAATAACAAATCTTTTAAAAATAAAAGTAGACACTTGTAGGTCTCATTTGATGTACAACATGTCATGATTCCAGTTGCACAGAGTTTTTTGTGGAGCTGTGAATATTGTTTAAAATGAGCCAACAGGCCTGGCAGAGAAGGAGGGTCAAAGTGAGAACAGGGCAGACAGACATATTTGAATCATCGTACCGACAGCACCGAGGAGATCTTCCGGGCCAGTGAGGGCGTGACCTGGAGGGCGTGGCCTAAACACCAGCCCTGGATGTCGAAGATGACCTTTAGACCCCGCCTCTGCGTCTGCGGCTCCATGGCGATGACCTCTGACGTCATGAGGCTGACCCGGAACACCTGGATGGCCGACCAGTCTTTGGGATTCCACTGACCTGAGACGAACAAACTCCATTATTATTGGTTTGTTTGTGAATGGGTGTGATTGGACTTTGAACTATTGTGTGTTTTTTGGATAACACAATTTTTTTTAAAATGTAATTGTAACACATTCAATTTAATGTTTTTATTGTTTGAAATTGGATACATAATAAAGATACGGGTAAAACTAAAGCCGCGCTGTCTTGTCTTTACATTGCGCCAACAAAAACGACACACTGTTTTGGATAAATCTTGTGAAAGTGCGTTAAAGTGCCCATGACAGGTTGAACTACTCATTTCACAAAAACGTAGTTAAGATCAATATATTTAAGGTTTTACTAAACATTTTACAAATTTTATTCCAGTTTGGCCATTTTAGCATTAATAATTTCCTTCCTGTTTATCAATAATGACATCACTCTAGGTAGTTGCCTAGCGACCATTTAATAAATTGGGCCCAAACTCTTCAAATGTAACATTATTTTTTAACTTGAGCCATAAAAATATACTAGAACTTTTTTTTTTGTTAAATGTGTGTTTACGGGGCCATAAAAATCAGTTTCTTGTGAGAAAATTGAAAATATCTTTGTCTCCCTAGTGTGA
The DNA here is from genome assembly GCA_038363315.1 of Mugilogobius chulae. NCBI lineage: Eukaryota > Metazoa > Chordata > Actinopteri > Gobiiformes > Gobiidae > Mugilogobius > Mugilogobius chulae. The sequence goes on from CM076412.1 coordinate 1,354,315, forward strand.
TGTCATCAGTTTAGAACGCTGCTCTACTTCCTGGTATTTTCAGAACATTCTCACATTTTTCCCCACAAACGTGTTATTGATTAAGGTAAAACTATCATTTATAATTAGAACAGGTATTAATCTACTAAATAAAAATTTGAAAAACGTTCAAACCTGTCATATGCACTTTAAGGAATGTTTGCATCAGATTCAAACTCTCACATGCAAAACTATTTAGAAGAATGTAGGACGTTTGTTCCTCCTGCGTCTATGTGGCAATGTAGCTTTAACCTTGACAGCCCGATCTTGCCCTTTTGTCCTAGCCGGTCTTAGGCCATCATGTATTTTTTAAACCATTTTTTACGTGTCAACGCGTTAAAAAAATGTTGGCCTCTTTGGCCTTTCCATAGCATTCACACTGACCTATGTTCACTCTCACATCTGATTATCTTTTTATTAAGTCAACAAGCTTTATGTAAAAGAAAAGACACATTTTTAGACAAAGTTGTTAAAGTCTGTTAAGTAAATAGACTTTCACCAAATAGATTTCTATTATTGCAGTTTTTTTTTCAAACTGAAGCTGCTGCTACAGTTCTCTTTTGCCTGTGATCCTAAAGCAGCTGCTCACTTGTCACAGGCATGAGCACGTGCCAGGTTCAATGAAAAAAACTGCACCCTCACATCTGGCTGGAGCCACACCTTCTACACTGACAGTGTATAGAGCTTGGAGAGAGCCACTAGTGGCCAACAGAGGAATAATTAAGACCAAGGCTAAGACCGGCTAGGACAAAAGGGCAAGATCGGGCAGTCTGTGTTCTGAGAATATGTGGAGTTTGTGAAATAAATGAGTTTGAAGTTTGGCATTTGAACTTTTACTACTTTACTTTTACTTGAAACTAGGTCAAAAACTATATTTCGGACTCTTAATTGGTAAACCTAGGCCTGCCCGGGTTTACGTGAGCTTTGGAGAACTGGTTTAAATCAGACCAGGCTTGTTGTCCTGTTTTTCCTGGCCTGCATGTAAACAACTTGTCTGTGAGAGAGTGCACTGGCTGTACTGACACTAAAAATAACTTGAATGCAAGTCAGACATTTACATTAGGGATGGGACGATTCACTTAAAGATGGGGTAGCTGATTTTTACATTGCAAACACGATTTAGGTTTTAACTTCTTCTCCTAAATCCTCCACACATGGTTGATAACAACTTGTATTCATTTTGGTTAGAAAATATTGGCTTAAAAAACACTTTAAAAAAACTGGAGAGGACCACCCAGCTCAGCCAATCAGAGCACAGCATTCAGGTCCTGATTAGAGCTCAAATTCTTTATTATTCAGTTCAGAAAGTGCTCAGTGGTCTCATGTTTTCACAAAATGCTGCATTTATCATAGACTTTTTAGTGGAAGGCACAAAGGTTACTAATTTATAACTAAAAAAGTTAGCTACCCCAACTTTAAGCCACAATTCCATTCAGTTTTTGATTTTGCTATTTCAATTTTGTTATCTATATTAACTTTTTTTTTTTCGTACATTAAAACACAAAATAAACCATAATAAATGACATTTAAAACCAAAGCCACTGTTGTTAGTGCTTAGAACTTGTATTTTATAAACATTTGAACAGTTAACAGTCATAATTAGTGTTCATAATTAGATGTTCAACCATCAATTGTTAACACAACATAATAATGCAGATTCAGTCGGGTCTTGCACAAGCTCACACTTTGTTTCTTCAGACTATATTGTAATATTTAGATGCCTCTCTCACTCTGAAAAAAACGTTAACAAAGAATAAATTGAGGAAGGCATCATCTCAGACTTTTATGGTCAATTACTGTTTAAAATCATCAACATCATTGGATTGAAGACTTGCAGGTTAATATCAGAGACGAGGAATGGAAAAAAGCATGTTCTAAAATTCATACAATGTCAATTAATAGCAGACTGAGACTAATAAATTCAAATGGTTAATGCGTGGATATGTAAGACCTGTAAAGCTTAATAAATATAACAAAAACATACCAGACATATGTATAAAATGTGGCCTAAAAAGGAACATTATTACATTGTATGTGGGAATGCAATCAGACAAAAACATTTTGGCTAGAGGTAAAAGACCTAATAGAAAAAATATTGCAAAACAGATCATGTCAGACTCCAAACTATTCCTGTTAGCTCTGTATCCCAAAAGTCATACATTTAGTAAAGCAGAATGTTCTTTTATTGATTTTAGTGCATTAATTGCTAAAAGGTGCATAGCCCTAGCCTGGAAAAATGTTAATAGGCCAAATGCCTCACAGTGGTTAAACCTAATGATATCATGCCTACTGTTGGAAAGAAAAACATATATCCATAAAGCAAAACAACATACAGTATATTTGAAAAGATTTGGGGACCATTTATAAATTTTGTAAAAAAAAAATTGGACTTGGATGATTTGACTGACTTTTAAATACCTGCAGGGACTGTGTGAGTACAGGGTGATGGAACAAAGTATGAGAAGCTTTGGTTCAATACTTTTATTTTATTTATTTGTTGCAGTTTTGTTTGTTTGTATTAAAACACCATGTAAGCTGCCAAAGTGGATGTTACTTCAATTGTGTTATGGAAACATGGAAAAAACTTAAATAAATTATCTTTGGAAAAAAATATATTGTAATATTTTTTGTCTGATAAACTACATGTGAGTATGGATCAGTGGCTGCATGGCAAAACAGCTCGATTCTGGCCTTTCCATTTGATGGTTGCATACTTTTGGCGATTTTTAAGTTTTCAAATTCTTCCATCGCTCTTTCTTTCGTATGTTTAAATTAAGTCATTATTTTATTCACTTTTTATGTAGAGTTGGAGTGGCGTGTTTTGGACTTTTTTCAAAATACTTGGTCGCTCGCTACTTTCTAAGTGTGTTACCGATCCTGTAGAGGAGCACTCTGCTGCCGCCCGATCCTCAGAGAGGCAGGACAGCGTGGTAAGCCTCTCTCAGCAGTCCCAGGACAGACTGAGGAGACAGACAGGAGCTGACCTCAGGACTGTCCCGACGCCAGCGCTGGTAGTTCAGCAGCAGCTACACAAAACACACACAGATTAGATTTACTTACGTGATCTTACGGGAACAAACACAATGCATTTTTGTTCTGTTTTGTCAGTTAAATATGAGTATCTTTTAGCATCTCATGTTTAGGAACTTCAAGTGGCCTCTGATTAAAGAACTCATTTTACTGAAATACTGTTAAAGATATTTTTTTGTATAGTTCTGTACATTTTTAGAGTTTGTGATGAGGAAGCAATGTTACACAGTGTTTAATAAATCAAGGTGAACAATAACCAAAGAACAATTAGAAATACTTGAATAATGACAACAATAACAATGAATAATCAAAATACAAAACATGTACGTATAAACAGAAGTCCTCAGTAAACTAGCCTGCCTCTCAGAATGAGCTAACTCACTGCTGAGTCATTTCACCTAAGCTTATGCAACACTAGACTGTCAATAATACCAAACAAACAGTATTTACAAGAGCACAACTGACAAAAACTAAATCAATCATTCATATATTAGCGTTGCAAAACTTAGGCTGTTGCAACAGACATTCAACTTTAACCTCTGACCTGCCTCTAATGGATTTAATGAGTGTCTACAAGCTCACGCAGTTTCACCTTTTCTATTCGGTTGTACCACTTTTTTTATCATTTAGTCTATTGATAAGTCACTAGTGCTTAAAACTGCAATGTCAGAATTCTTTTTACATTTAAATACCTGGATTACTTTTCTTTTACTGTGTGTGTTTGTGAGTGCAGTTCAGGGCGAGTATTTGCCTGACCCTTCACACTGTTGTCTGCACATGCTCAGTGGAACTAGTGCAAATACAATGTTGTGTTTTGTCTACTTTTCTCAGTCTCTGATAAACCAGAGTCTTATCATAAAGCGACAACAAAAAGCTGGGTCATATGATAATACATGTATATTCATGCAAAAGTCTGTTTTGAGGTGTAAATCATCTTCCTCAAAACGTTTTCACTTCACTGTGTCATTTGTATAACCACGGCTGGCTAAAAGGACTGATTAGACAAATACATCTCTAACTGACTGGACAGCTGCCATTAATCAGGTAAAAGTGAATCACAATATGATGATTTCATACAACTAAGAACAACTGGCCACTCAGGAAACAAGATGAATATTGTATTGGCCAGACAAACCTGAGTTGAGATAGTAGACTATGGGCCCTATTTTCCCACAGCACATACACTTTTTCTTAGTTTTTCTTTTGTTTGACACTAATGGGCTCCCTCCCAGTGCTATAAATGGTCAGTGAGGAGGTGTAGCTCCAGCAGATGTGAGGCACTATTTCACTGAGTGAACCTGAGATGTGCTCACGTCTGTGACAGGTGAGGAGACATGTTAATGATAAAATTAAAACTGCAGACTTAAGAATGAGAGAAGTCTTATTGTTTCTCTCCAACCCAACTCAGACTCAGCTCAGCTGATCACTGTGAGTGCGGCTGCACCACAGAGGAAAAGCCCAAACAACTGCTCAATCAGATATTGGACAAATTGAGGCAGATAGTCGATATCCTGTACGGTGTGGTCTGCTGGAGCAGCAGCATCACAGAGAGGCGAGAGGAAGAAGCTCGACAAGGTCATCAAGAAGTCCAGCTCCGTCCTGGGCTGTCCTCTGGACAGCCCAGGACAGGGGACAGGAGGGTCCTGGCTAGATTCACATCTATGCTGGACCATGAGTCTCACCCCCTGCAGGACGCCCTGTCTGCTCTGGAGAGCAGCTTCAGTGACAGACTGATTCACCCTCGCTGTGTGAAGGAAACGGTTCCACAGTCCTTCCTTCCTGCCTCATGCCATGCTCATATCACTTTATCTGTTTACACCTTATCTCTGCTCTGTACATAAACATAGTCATACTTTTACCTCATATTTATTACTGGTTATTTATTCTGTTCATATGCTGCAGTTGTACATAATCATAGTCATATATTGTACATAATATTATATACTATCAGGGGTGGGCAATTATTTTTTCCCAAGGGCCAAATTCGAATACAGACGAGGGGCGGAGGGCCGGATTACGATTCATTGTGTAAAAAAATGTTAACTATTGCGAGCACATTTCTGTTAAATAGAGCTTTTTATTCAGTTTTATCCATTCATTGCTTTGATATTCATTAAGGACACAAGTGAAAACAACATGTCCCATAAGCTATAGGTCAATCAAAAGAAGAAATAAAAAGATTAACAAAATGTGCTGAGGGCCTGATGAAACCATGTCGTGGGCCGCATTTGGCCCCCGGCCGCAATTTGCCCAGGTCTGCTATATACTGATGCCACTTAATCAATTTATCCTGTCATATCCTGCACTGTGCCATAGTAAATAAGAGTTTAACTATTGTAACTTTATATATATTTTAAGTTTTTTTTAAATTATCTTGTTTGAGTACAAGGTACAGTCCCTGCTGCTCTTAAAATGTGCGTTGCAACACTAAAATTTCCCCATTGTGGGACAAATAAAGGATATCTTATTTTATCTTATCTCATATCTAAAAAATCTAAATACTGGCCGATATATTGATCTATTTTTACTTTATGCCCAGACAAAGCACTAATTACTCTAAAATAACAACAGAAAGCTGTAAGGTATTTTTATTGCCAAAAAAAAAAAAAAAAATCATCTGTTTAGCTTTATATTGGTTAACCTAATTTTTTTTTTTTCAGTTGATAATGGGTCGATGGACGCTTAGTCGACAAGAATTTATTTTAGTTAGTTATACTGTTGCTTATTATATAAGAATTTAAAATGAATAGAATAAATAAAAGAAATAGCTAAAGATGGTCTAATCTGCCTTGATAAAAACAAAGAAATTTTCTGTCCAATTATTTGCTTCAGCATGGATTCCATTGTCTTTTTAGATATTTTGAGCATTGTTGGTTTAGACAAAAAGTTGAATAATAAGTATTTTTTGTAAAAAACAAAACAAAAACAAATGGTCAAAACTGATCTTTGATTAGCTTTGCTGTTTGTAAAAAGATGATCTTACGCCGTAAATGCCGCCATGTAGCCTATGTAACGATGAGTTGAAGGAGTTGTGAAAATCTAATCCATTATCAAAATAATTATTGGTGCATCCGTAAAAAATAATTTAATTTATTTTGTTAGCGTGCTAGAAAGTTAAGAGCACAAAAAATAACTTAAGTTGCAATAACAAAAGTTTTCTTCAGATAGTGGTCATGGAAGAGATACACGACCTATATTAATGTTGTTAATTAACCGTTCTTATCGCAGCTTTAGGATCACGCCACCCAGTTTTATTGCATCCTGCAGGCAAAAATTCAACATTGTGTATTTATTATTTTTATTTTTAAACAGAACCTTAATTTAACTATTTCAATATACTCTAAATTTCTAATATTTATTTATTCATTTTATCCAATTATTTATTTTTTTAATATTTTCAACTATAATCTTAATTTCCATCATTATTTTTTATTTTTATTTATTTATTTAATTATTTATTTATTTACCTTCAGCGCGAGCTCCACGTCGAAGTCCCGGGCGCGGAGGAACTTGAGCAGGAAGCCGTGGAGAGCGCGCGGACCTCGGTCAGCTCGGCAGCGGTGGAGGTGGTGGTGGTAGTGGTGGACGTGTCCTGGGCCAGCTCCGGGGCCTTCAGCGCTGCCCGCCGGAGGGAGTTCACGTACGGCAGCAGCTCCTCGCACTCGTCCCCCAGCTCGTTCAGCTCCGGGCCTCGTCTCATGGTGCACGCGGGCACGGACGCATCACTTCACGCCACCAACAGTGTCCCTCCGCGCGGTGAGAACGTAAGAACAGAGTGAACTTTTGCCCCACCGACTGTGCAAAGTACCGCCGCGGCAAACACACACTTTCCCCGGAGATAAGCGGCGATACGCGGTTGTAAAGTTGTTTAGTAGCTCGGAGGGTGGCCAGGCGGAGACATAGTGACATAATGTTCACGAAGGAGTCTGGTTGATAAGTATGCGCTGCAGAGAAAAGGCAGTTTTTAACTATTTGAACTTGGGTTGTTTCAAAATCTGTGCAGCTTCTAAAGTCCAGCTGTTGTTTTTGAATCTACAGCGCCATTTGCTGGTCACAGAGAGTGTTGCAGCTCACAGTGCACTGTACTTGTAGATTAGATTTAGCCTCTGAACAATTCATTTTTGTAAAGTCCAAAACCACATCACAGTCGTTTCTGAGGGCTGTATAGTATCTTAAAGAAATGTAAAATATTTTTTAGCACTAGGGGTAATATGGGTGTTTTAATCCAATAAATTATTGCATATGTAATTCATTATAGACACATTCAAACACACACGCATGCAGTGTGCCCCTCTAAATATCAAAGTCTCATGTCAAGTCCCAAGTCAGTGCTCTAATTTTGAGTTGCAAGTCTTTATATTAAATAATGATAGCACTTGTATTTCTACAATTTCATAGTTTTTTATATATTATCACAAAAAAAATAAGTAAAGAAGGACATGTTCCAGTTTTTCATGTAAACTAACACTATTAAAGAGAAAGTCGCCTCAAGTCAAGCTGCTGCTACAGTTCATTTTTGCCTGTGATCTTGAGCAGCTGCTCACTTGTCACAGACGTGACACATCTCAGGTTCACTGAAGGAAATTGCACCCCCACATCTGGTTGAGCTGCACCTTCTACACTAGCCGCCTGGAGAGAGCAACTAGTGGCCAACAAGGAATAATTAAGACCAAGGCTAAGACAAAGGGCAAAATAGACCTGCAAGTCAAGTCCCGAGTCACTGGCCTTCGAGTCCAAGTCTTCAAAACAGTGACACAAGTCTGACTAAAGTTCAAGCGACGACTTGCAAGTCCGCAATCTGCTACATCCACACTGCAGCGTCAGTGACGTAGTGCCAAGGCCTAAAAAAATGATAATAAAAAGTAAAAATAAAATTATTGTTTTATTTTTTCTAAATAAGATGTAAGAAATTAGACAAACATTCAGTATTTTCATTTAGTTTGTGTTCACGTATAATACACTTGCTCTGTTTTTTTGGAAGACCTGCGTGGAGCATCTTACAGTTACATAGTGTACCTGTAGTCAGTGTTGGGTAAGTTACTTTATAATTGTAATACATTGCATATTACTAGTTACAGGGAGAAAAATGGAATACATTGTATTACAATATTACTGTCTCAAAAATTTTAACTGAGTTACACTACTGTGAGTTACTTTGAGTATTTTGAGCTAATTGCACATGTGTTTAGACATTGTACAAAAATAATCCTGTTACATTTACACTTGATTACTGGTTAATTAATGGAAATATGACGTCACAACACATTTTCCTCCTAATATTTGATTCACCTTAAGCCAGGGGTCGGGAACCTATGGCTCGGGAGCCAGATGTGGCTCTTTGATGATTGCATCTGGCTCTCAGAAAATCTTTGCAGATATTTTTAAAATAATTAATGAATTACATTAATAATAAAACAATACATTAATCATGGTGCTACAAAATAGGCTTTAAAAATATTATGTATTTTAGTCAATTTCACGGAATTAAAAAGTGTTTGCGCTTAAGCCAATCACATCTGTCCCCCGGGGCACGCATCTGATTGTGGGTAAAAACGTACGCTTCCCGCGGTTTCATCACTTTCATCAGTCAAACAGCTAGCGAAGTGGTTTATGCTGAGCAGCAAAATCAACTTTATCAACGAAAATGGCGAAAAGAAAAAAAGATGAAGAGTATCGTACATTTCAGCCGGAATGGACAGAGGAATTTGCCTTTGTGGAGACGTCAGGGACTGCGGTTTGTCTCATATGCAATGATAAAATTTCTTCCATGAAACGGTCAAATATAAAGCGACACTTCGACACACGCCATGCCGCATTTGCATCGAAATATCCAGCGGGAGATAACAGGAAAAAAGCCTGCCAGGAGCTGCTAAAACGCGTGCAAGCCAGCCAACAGCATCTCCGCGTATGGACCCAGCAAGGTGACGGGAATTCGGCCAGTTTTGCGGGCTCTTTAGCAATAGTGAGAAACGGAAAGCCCTTCACAGACGGCGATTTTGCCAAAGCATTTATGCTTGATGTGGCTAATGAACTTTTTGACGACTTTGCGAATAAAGACAAGATAATCAAACGCATAAAAGACATGCCTTTGTCAGCAAGAACTGTTCACGACCGTACAATGATGATGTCAAATCAAGTGGAGGAAAGACAAGTAAAGGACCTAAATACAGCTCCTTATTTTTCCCTCGCTTTGGATGAATCGACAGACGTCAGTCATGTATCCCAGTTTAGTGTGATTGCAAGGTACGCTGTCGGTGACACACTGCGTGAGGAAAGTCTTGCAGTTTTGCCAATGAAAGCGTCAACTAGAGGAGAGGATTTATTCAAGACTTTCATGGAGTTCGCTAAAGAAAAAAAATTACAAATGGACAAACTTATTTCGGTGTGTACTGATGGTGCGCCGTGTATGGTCGGGAAAAACAGAGGATTTGTTGCTCTCCTTCGTGAAAAGGAAAATAGACCCATCCTAACATTTCACTGTATTTTACATCAGGAGGCGCTTTGTGCTCAACTGTGTGACAAGCAGCTTGGAGACGTGATGTCGCTGGTCATTCGGATTGTCAATTTTATTGTTGCCCGCGCACTAAATGATCGTCAATTTAAATCACTACTTGATGAAGTTGGAAGTCATTATCCCGGCCTGCTTTTACACAGCAATGTGCGTTGGTTGTCAAGAGGGAAGGTGCTTACCCGCTTTGCCGCTTGTCTGAGCGAAATACGTACTTTTCTCGAAATGAAAGACATCGAGCATCCTGAGCTGGCCAATACTGAATGGCTACTGAAGTTTTACTATCTTGTGGACATAACTGAACATTTAAACCAGCTCAACGTGAAAATGCAAGGCAGTGGAAACACAATCTTATCCCTTCAGCAAGCAGTGTTTGCATTTGAAAATAAGCTGGAGCTCTTTATCGTGGATATTGAAACAAGTCGTTTACTACACTTTGACAAACTGAGAGAATTTAAAGCTGCGTGCACAGAAAGTGATCCCGCTCAACATTTGGATCTCCAGCAGCTAGCTGACTTCACATCAAATCTCCTCCAGTCATTCAAAGCACGCTTTGGAGAATTTCGTGCGCACACTTGTCTTTTTAAGTTCATCACTCATCCGCACGAGTGTGCAGTGGACAAAGTTGACCTAAGTTACATCCCTGGTGTCTCCGTCAGAGATTTTGAGGTAGAAGTTGCTGACCTAAAGGCCACAGATATGTGGGTTAATAAGTTTAAATCACTCAATGACGATTTGGAAAAACTTGCTCGACAACAAGCAGATCTGGCAAGCAAACACAAGTGGACAGAAATGAAGAAACTTCAACCTGCGGATCAATTGATCATGAAAACTTGGAATGAGCTACCTGTCACTTACCGCACACTGCAGCGTGTGAGTATTGCCGTATTGATGTTTGGCTCTACGTATGCCTGCGAGCAGTCGTTCTCACATCTAAAACACATCAAGAGCAACCTACGATCACGTTTATCGGATGAAAGCCTCAACGCCTGCATGAAGCTTAACCTCACCACGTATCAACCAGACTACAAAGCAATCAGCAAAACTATGCAGCACCAGAAGTCGCATTAATGGTAAGAAGCAATTTTTGTGTATTGATTCAGAATAACAATGTCACTAAAACAAGAAAAAATTGGAGATTTATACAATTTTAGACTCTAAAATTGTTGGACTTGTTTAAAAAAAACACACAATTGGTTGTATTTAAACAAAAAAATGTATGGCTCTCACTGAAAAACATTTGGAGATATTTGTCTATTTTGGCTCTTTCAGGTAAAAGGTTCCCGGGACCCTATGTTATACCTAGAAGTCTGTTTGTGTCTTTTTCTTGTGGAATAGTTGGAAATCTGACTCTTCGGATAAGAACATGAAAAAGTAGATAATAAGTGGTAAAGCAGGCTTAGCGGTTATGTCTATAGCCCTGTTTCTCACTGCGCGGCTCGGAGCCACATGCGGCTCTTAGAGCCTTATTGGCGGCTCTCAGCAAGTTTCGGAAGATCACATTTCACACAAAAGCGGCTTTAGTTTGTCTTTTTCAGCGCTGCATTCCATGCTTCACTGCTGCCTTGAACAAAATGAACCATTGTATACTTAATTTTTTTAGACATGCACTGGAGCTGCAAGCTCGCGCTAGTCTTTATATTAAGCAAATAAATGTTTTGGCGATCAAGAAATGCAATGACGTGACAAGCCGTCAGATGTGCCAAATGGTTTCTCAGGACGGACGCACGAGCTTTCTCTCACATAGTTGCGTATCTTTGAGGCAGCTGTAGTGAAATTTCGCCACACAGACTCGTAGCGGACATATTTGAGAGAGAAGAGTCTAAATCTGTCGTTTTTTTTCGTAGTGGGAAGTATCAATATTGGGGAGATAATAGTCTAAACACTTTAAAAAGTTTATCGGGAAAATTAGGTTCTACACGTGACGCGTTCGAACCGAGTCCGCGAAGAGTTTTCCCATATTAAAACGTTGTTTAATAGTGTGCCTGAAAGAGGTATTTAGGTTTTTTCGAATGTATAGACTCTGGCAGCAGGGAGAAAAAACTTGTTTGTCTTCTGTCGACGCAAGCAGCAGTCATCAGTGGAGGTGTGAGAAAGAGTGATGAGGGGGCGGAGCAGCACGTCAGAAAGGAGTGAACAGTTAATTATTTTATTTAAAATAATAAGAATGAAGGTGTAGACATATTGAAGTATCAGTGTGTTTGCTTGGTTGGCATATGTGAGCATTGTTTAGATTTAAACTACTCAGCTCTAATGCAAAACCACTGTTCTCAAAGAAAAATGCAAAATGTTTGTAATTATGCTATATTAATGTATAATTGACCTGACGCGTAGTATATAAAATTTATAGTAAAAGAAGCTAAAAGTCAAATTGGAAATCCTATTTTTATAATACAAAAATATATTTATTTGAATTTAATTAATTTTTATTGCAATTTGTGCTTTATTTTCAACTCAACACATTTGAGTTCTATTTTATAGTTTTGCGCTTGGCTGTTTTTGTTTGTTTTTATGTTTGATGTTTTGGCGGTCCGCCTTCTTTGGTACGTCAATGTGGTCATCTTTAAAAAGATAGTGAGGACACTGCTCTATAGTGGTCAGCTGATAGAAGCAGCTCAACAGCATCAGCAAGTTCTGACTCTCACCCTCTGTTTGAGGAGTTTCGTCTTTACGTTCAGGTCGAGGTGTCAGGTCGGTTCTTAATATTTGCACTGATTTGATGTATCGATGTAGGGAAGTGGGACTATGTGTTTTGTGTCTGTGCCCATGATGTTACTAAGTATTTTTTGAAGAAGTCATCATTGTTCAAGAACGCTGCAAACAAATCTACTATGAGTACATGAAAGTAACCTAACGTAAGAACATAACTAGACTTAATGCTGCTGTTTTAATTGAGTAGATAAGACTTTTATATATCAACTAGGTTCAGTACAGAATACACTTTTTAAAATATTTTTGTCTTTTTCAATATGTTCATGTATCTTGGTTTAATTAAGGACTAGAGGATCATTAACACTTGTGCCAGGGGCTCAATAAAATGATAATCAGGCATGCTTGACTGAACCTTAAGGTTAAAGGTTACGGGTAATTAATTGTCCCGTGGGAATTTGTCTCTGCTTTGACCCAATCCTCAATGCTCTGGAGCTTCTCCTCAGGAGCAGTGAATGCCAAGTGCAAGTCGGTGGGGACCCATCTCCAGGTGTTCTTTGCTAGGCTGGTCAGGACTACTGTAGCTGAGGTTTATTACGATACATGCTGTTATGGGTAGATTAAGCTCCGAGTGACCTCCGATTGACTCCGTACTGAACCTCATCTGAATCATCTGAACCTCCATCTGAACCTCCATTGACCTCCTCATTCTGCCTCACCTGAACCTCCAATTGAATCTATCTGGAACCTCCGTCTGAACTCCGACTGCTCCGTCTGAACCTCAATGAACTCCTTGAAACTCACCTGATCCTCCAATTGAACTATTCTGAACTGATTGACTCCGTCTGAACCTCCGCTCTGAACCTGTCTGAACCTCCGTCTGAAGCTCCGTCTGAATCGTCTGAACCTCCGACTGAACCTCCTTGAACTCCGTCTGACCTCGTCTGAACTCGACTGAACTCGTCTGAACTCCGTCTGACCTCGCTGAATCCGACTGAAGCCTCATAATGAAACCTCGATCTGAATCCACTGAACGTCCATCTGAATATCCATCTGACGCTCGATCTGAACTCCGTATGATACTCGACTGACTCCGACTGAACTCGACTGAATCCGACTGACATCCGATGAACTCCGTCTGAACCGTCTGAACTGACTGAACCTCCGTCTGAAACTCGACTGAACTCGAATGTAACTCAGTTGAACTCCACGCACTCGACTGACTGACTGACTCCATACTGAACTCGATGAACCTTCCGACTGAACTCCGATGACTTCGACTGAACTCCGACTGACTCAGACTGAAGCTCCATCTGAACTCAATCTGAACTCGATGAACTCTCATTGAAGTTCGTCTGAACCTCGATGAACCTATGCTGAACCTCGATGAACCTCGACTGAACTCCGTCTGAACTCGACTGAAATCATCTGACTCCGTATGAATCCATCTGAATCAGCTGAATACGATGAACCTCCATCTGAACTCCATCTGAACCTCCGACTGAACTCCATCCTGAACTGTTGAACTCATCTGAACTGCCTCTAACTCCATCTGAACTCGACTGAACCTCCGTTCTAACCTCGTATGAAAACTCCGTCTGAAACTCGTCTGAACTCCGTCTGAAATCGACTGAAGCTCCGACTGAACTCCATCTGAACTCCGCACCTCCGATGACCCTCCGAATGATCCTTGCCGTCTGGAACCTCGTTGAACATTCGTCTGATACCTGCCGACTGAACCTCCATTGAAACCTCAATCGCACTCGTCTGAACCTCTCCGTCTGAACCTCCGGTCTGACTCCGACTGAATCCGTTTGAACCTCCGACTCCGAGTGAATTGTACGACTTTGAAAGTTGATGAACCTTGGGTCTGATTTCCTTCCCGTCTAGAGAGACCTTCGTCTGGAACCTCATATGACACTACGGTGCTGACTTCTGAAACACTAAACCGTATGATTTCTTCGCTGGTCTTGGGGAACTTCCGATATGAAACTCCGGTTGTGAACCTCGTTTCTGATCATCTCTGGCGATTTGAACTCTCGCTCTGAATCAATCTGAAGCTCGACTGAACTCGAATGAACTCCTTGCAATCGACTGAACCTCCGTCTGAAGTCGTCTGAAGCTCCATTGAACCTGCTGAACATCACTGAACCTCCGACTGAATCCGTCTGAACTCCGTCTGAAATCGTCTGAATCGTCTGAACTCCGTTGAACTCCGTCTGAACTCAGAATGAACTCCATCTGAACTCATTGACTCAGAATGTACTCCGTCTGACTCCGACTGAACTCCATTTAACTCCATTCTGAACGTCCGATCTGAACCCGTCTGAACCTTCGTCTGAATCCTCCGTCTGAACTCTCGATGAACCTCCGCTAGAACTCCGACTGAACTCGACTGACCTCATCTGAACTCCGATGAACTGTCTGACCTCGTCTGACCGTCCGACTTGAACTCATATGAACTCCGTCTGAACTCGACTGACTCCACCTGAACTCGGACTCGAACTCGTCTGAACCTCCGTCTGAACTCCGTCTGAACTCCGTCTGAACCTCCGTTGAACTCCGTCTGAACCTCATCGAACTCCTGAAGTACCTCCGTCTGAACCTCCGACTGAACCTCCGACTGAACCTCCCGACTGAACCTCCATCCGTTGAACCTCCAATCTGAACCTCCGTCTGAACCTCCGTCTGAACCTCCGTCTGAACCTCCGTCTGAACCTCCGACTGAACCTCCGATCTGAACCTCCGACTGAACCTCCGACTGAACTCCGACTGAACCTCCGTCCTGAACCTCCGACTGAACCTCCAACTGAACCTCCGGTCTGAACCTCCGTCTGAACCTCCCGTCTGAACCTCCGATGAACCTCCGTCTGAACCTCCGGTCTGAACCTCCCGTCTGAACCTCCGTCTGAACCTCCGTCTGAACCTCCGTCTGAACTCCGTCTGAACTCCGACTGAACCTCCAATTGAACCTCCGACTGAACCTCCGTCTGAACCTCCATCTGAACCTCCGTCTGAACCTCCATCTGAACCTCCATCTGAACCTCGACTGAACCTCCATCTGAACCTCCATCTGAACCTCCGACTGAACCTCCGTCTGAACCTCCGTCTGAACCTTCATTAGAACCTTGAGAAAGTACTCCCTTCCATCCGTCCTCATGCAACCCCTAACCCTACTTCAATAATTCCCATTGTTTTCTATTCTCCATGTTTACATCTTTACAATCCATTAAAATAGAGTAAATAGAAGAGAGCCTCCTTTTTAATAACTGTGTCTGTGAGAGAAACTGGGGAAAGAGTTTTGAGATTTCACAAAATTACGAATTTGAAAATAACAAAAAGATGAGACTTGGGGACTTTGTACAAAGTTTGTCAAAACTGGCAAAAACAATATTTATGGAAAGATCTTTTAGACTAATCAGATGATCTTTCCTAAAACAACCAGGCCGAGTCAGAGCTGGGAGGATAAAGATGGTTGTTGTGTAAAAAAACAACCTTTACACTTAAAATGAACTGAACTGTGACCAGATTTTGAGAGTATGATAATGAGATTACATGTATAATTAAATAACTTACTGGGAGTCGTAGAGGTTAAGATGGAAAACAAAGCAGTAGAAGAAGAGTTTGCCTCCATAATACGCCGACTGAGTGGGTGATTATGAACGAGGTATCAAAGACCTCCAGCAGATGTTTGTCTTTGTAACAGTTCTTCTCTGAGACGAGGTGGTTTCCTATGTTTGTTGTTTTCCAAATAAAAGACGTTATTAAGACATCCACTTACTGAAAAAAAAACGAAATACAGGGGAGCATTGTTAGAGGTACAGGAAACATGGAAGAACATTCACTTTTTACAGTTAAGGAACCAATGGGACATGTGTGGTACCTCCCACTTTTTCTCTAATTTTTCAATTTAGTTTGATTTCTCATAAAATGAATCTATTTACTTTCTATAAATTTAGAAGAAAAAAAGTAGATGTGACCCTCTTAGTCACAGTCAAATCAGCCGATCTAAAACTGCTCATTGTTTGTTCAAATGTTCTTATGATTTTTTTTTTAATTTCTAAAAATGTAATAGGACTTTTTAATGATCTCCGCCTAAACTTTTTAAACTTATTTTAAGTCCCTAAAACAGTTAGTTATTTTACCTTCAACTTTTGAAGAGCAATTGTTCTGGCCCCAGCTATAGAACTGTTTATATTTACAAAACATGTTTTAGGCAAAAATCCTTTCTGATTTTCTTTTGTACAGGTTTAGTTCTCTTTTATAATTAGAGTCAATTAGACATTAGAAGGAAAAAACTGTAGAGCTCAGTTTCACAAAGACCCCAGACATGTGTTTGGGCTCCAAAGGGTTCAGTAATAAATTCTGTTTGAGCTTTAGACCGTTTATGTCTGGCGTTTTAGTGAAAAAAATGATAGTTTCTTATGGGGTTAACTCTTCCAGCAACAGAAATATGCAACTGTTCCATTAATCAAGATCAGGCTAGTAACCAGAAGGCTAGTGTTCGGCTCTAGGAGGGAGTAACAGGAGACTGGAGACACTAATTTGATTTTGGTTGGTGCCATATATTGTGCACAAAAAAATAGTAAATAACATACAAACATAGAACAAACAATTTCCCGTGAATGATCATTCAGTATGTACAATTTACAATGCCAACAACATGAGCAATTGCTTTCACAAATTATGTAGAGTTCTGCAATTATTAATTGCACTGTATCAAGTTCATCAACTATAAACAGCAGCCGCTGATTTCAAGAGATACAACAGTTCGTGACAGTTCATTTGCAGCAGCAAAAAAATCCAAAACCAAATCACACAGCCCACCCAAAGTTCATTTAACCCACGGCGGGGTTTGACAAAAAAATCCAGAAGGAAGAGGTAATGCAAAAGAGAGTCTGTGTTGTGTATGAAGTGGCTTGTGAGTGAGTGGGGAAAGAGATTTACGGGCTGCAAGGAGCCCCCTACCAGCCCCTAACCAGCCCCTACCAGCCCCTACCAGTCCCCAACCAGCCCCTACCAGCCCTACAGCCCCCTACCAGCTCCCTACCAGCCCCTACAGCCCCTACATCCCCTACATCCCCCTACATCCCCCTACAGCCCCCTACCAGCTCCCTACCAGCCCCTACCAGCCCCTACCAGCCCCTACCAGCCCCTACAGCCCCCTACATCCCCTACATCCCCCTACAGCCCCCTACCAGCTCCCACCAGCTCCCTACCAGCTCCCTACCAGCCCCCTACCAGCTCCCTACCAGCTCCCTACCAGCCCCTACCAGCTCCCTACCAGCCCCCTACAGCCCCCTACATCCCCTACATCCCCCTACATCCCCCACCAGCCCCTACCAGCCCTACAGCCCCTACCAGCCCCCTACCAGCCCCTACCAGCCCCCTACAGCTCCCTACCAGCTCCTACAGCCCTACATCCCCCTACCAGCTCCCTACCAGCCCCTACAGCTCCCTACCAGCTCCCTACCAGCCCCTACCAGCTCCCTACCAGCCCCCTACAGCCCCCACATCCCCCTACAGCCCCCTACCAGCTCCCTACCAGCCCCCTACCAGCTCCCTACCAGCCCCCTACAGCCCCCTACATCCCCCTACAGCCCCCTACCAGCCCCTACAGCCCCCTACCAGCCCCTACAGCCCCCTACCAGCCCTACAGCCCCCTACCAGCCCCTACCAGCCCCTACCAGCCCCTACATCCCCCTACCAGCCCCTACATCCCCTACCAGCCCCTACCAGCCCCCCTAAAGTGCTCAGGTAATCATGAAACAATAATTGGCAAAAAGCACTTTAAACTTCATAAAACAATTCGATCCATATATATAAACATGATTCAAAAGATACATGCAGACATTTGACTTTTATGTCAGTGCATGTTCAAATATCAGTTTGGCAGAAACAGGCATAAAGTTAACTGTGCTAACTGCACCCATTTAAAACAATGGGGTTGGCTAAGCTAGCTAGCACAAACAAACACACAAACACTCACCAATTAGCAGATTAAGCCTCATAAACCGCCTCTTTCAGCTATTCTGGGCTCAATAGAAGGCTCCTAAAAGGTGCATATAAGGCATTGAGTGTCAGCAGAAATTAAGTATTAAAGGGATTGTACCTGATTTTTGCATCCTAAGAATGTAAACAAACAGAAATAATTAATTTGAACCTTTTTCCTTCAGGCTACATGATTTCCTCACGTAGCTAATGCATTCTGAGCTTCAGAATTGTTCATCATGATGAGATTTAATGTTTTATCACAGCTTTTAACAGCGAGGTGAGTCACTATGCTAACAACAGTTAGCCACAATGCTAAAAACAGAAAAAGCTGCACACAAACAGGATTTTATTAGACATAGACAGGACTTTGGGGACTAATTTCCACCTGAATAGATACATTAACAAGGCATCAGTGCTAGGGGGAAACTGCTTTTAAGTTATATTGTTGCAAAAAAATCGAGTACAGTCCTTTAAAAATGTGAGATTAAGTCTTAACAAACCTCAGCCACAACTCTGATCCAGCTCTGCCCACACACCTGACCAGACTGAACCACAGGAATACTATAAAAGGAACCTGATTGGCTGTACCGAGTCACGTGACCTGGTGACGTCACGGGAAAGACGCGCTATGATTGGTTCAGCAGGCCATGTGACCAGATGACGTCACTCAGGCGGGAAAACAGCAGAGGGAGGTGCACAGACAGAGAGGCCCTTTCCGAAACCGCCTCCTCCTTCCTTTTCCTATGCACTATTCCTCTCTTTGCGCGTTCCCACGATGGAGCCGACAGGTAAGTGCTGTTCGAAACGGAGCGAGGAGGGAGGAAAAGTGTCTTATAAGCTCCTTCAGAGCGAGTCGGCTGTCACTGCACACTAAACACGTGTGTGTAACACCTGAGAGCAGCCCGACGTGGACAACGCACCACACGTTTAGTTCCACGTTTATTCACAAGAACAAACAACTTTATTTGTGCATTTGTGAGAGACTGAAGGGCTTTGATAAATAAAGAGAAAATCATGCCTAGACACAATTCGACATTATAAATGTATTTTTATTTATAGGATCTACTTTTAGCAACAGCAAAAACACAACATCAGTAATGCAGATTAAACAAATAAAACAACATGCGTGCATTATGCGTCATCTTATTTAGGAAATTAGACGTTTAAAAACATATTATCCACTCATGTAAACACAAGAAACACTGAGAAATATTGCATCTTTTTTATTTTAATGACAGTTGCCTCAATACAAGCCGTTTTTTTCATGTTTGTTGTGGTTGTTGACAGTGTAAATCCTTTTGTCTAGTTAAATAAAAAAGTGTATTTTGACCAAGTCAGTGCGTTTTGAGAACTGGGATGAATATTAGTCTGGAGTAGGATAGTGCTAGTATCAATATTATCATCAAAATGCTTCTTAATAAGAGTCAATTCTCTTTATTTGAATCAAACTTTAATAAATGTGCGTCAGTAGGGGGCGTGTCTCTTCAGTAGGGGGCGTGTCTCTTCAGTAGGGGGCGTGTCTCTTCAGTCTGAGGCCCTGTCCCAATACTCACACTACATACTACACACTTCACTGAAGTGTGCATTTTCTGAAAGTGCGCCAAGTGTGCACTTGCACAAGTGTGCAGGACAGGTAAATGTAAGAAATGGGACAGTCCACACTTCACTGATGTGATCAAGTCAAACAGCCACAGCTCACTTTAGTTTGGATCATTTGCTGATTTTGCCCAAAACAAATAAAAGCAGTGCTGTGGATGCCAGTGAATTTATGCCTGTGTTTCTATTAAAAGTGTTGTTATTTTGTTAATATTATATTTTTGTTTTACATATATTACATTCATACAGATATATTTTGAGCTGTATTAATGAGCAAAATTCATTTGATTGTATTTACTTTGATTTCTGGATATTATTTAATGTTTGTTATATTTTTACGTTACTGTCACTTTAAGAGAGAGAGAGCTTGCGCTCTGATGGTCAAACTAACTTTTTTTATTTTAATTATTTTTTCATTAATAATACATCATACTGTGTACAATTTGATATTTACAAAACAAAATTACAACTGTACAATTATTACACAACCTAAATAAAATCAAACTAACTGACATAGTAATTTTTGTTCATGCAGCAAAGAACTCTGGGTAATACACTTCAGCCAAGTCCGCTTCCATGCGGGCTTCACAGAAGTGCAGATAAAGGGCGTGAAGAGGGCGGAGCTAAAGGCCGTTTGTGACAATTGGGACACACTACGCACTACCACCCCACAGCGGGAACGCGCTTCTGAGGGCCACAAGGGTGGAAGGGTGGATATTGGGACAGGGCCTGAGTGAGGAAAGTCCGTTCGAAAGCCACAGCTCTGAGCGCTCTAATGAAGCAACCTCCGCTCAGCTGTGAAGGAGCCTCAGTGAGGAGTTAGCAGAAGTGAGGAGGAAAAGGGAGGAGGAACTGGTTTCGGAAAGGGCCAGAGAGAGGCCCTGTCCCAATATCCACCCTTCCACCCTTGTGGCCCTCAGAAGCGCGTTCCCGCTGTGGGGTGGGAGTGCGTAGTGCGTCCCAATTGTCACAACTTCATGTCAAGTCCGCATGGAAGCGGACTGAAGTGTATTACCCAGAGTTCTTTGCTCCTTGTAGAAAAATGACGATGTCAGTTAGTTTGATTTTATTTAGGTTGTGTAATAATGGTACAGTTGTAATTTTGTTTAGTAAATATTAAATTGTACACAGTGTGATGTATTATTAATGAAAAAATAAATAAAATAAAAAAGTTAGTTTGACCATCAGAGCGACAGCTCTCTCTCTCTTAAAGTGACAGTAAGGTAAAAATATAACAAACCTTAAATAATATCCAGAAATCAAAGTAAATACAATCAAATGAATTTTAGTTATTAATACAGCTCAAAATATGTATGAATGTAATATATGTAAAACAAAAATATAATATTAACAAAATAACAACACTTTTAATACAAACATCAGCATAAATCCACTGTCATCCACAGCACTGCTCTTATTTGTTTTAGACAAAATCAGTAAATGATCCAAACTAAAGTGAGCTGTGCAGCAGTTTAATAACACAGCTGTTTGACTTGATCACATCAGTGAAGTGTGGACTGTCCCATTTCTTACATTTACATGTCCTGCACACTTGTGCAAGTGCACACTTGGCGCACTTTCAGAAAATACACACTTCAGTGAAGTGTGTAGTGTGTAGTGTGAATATTGGGACAGGGCCAGAAAGAGGGGGACAGAAGTCACGTGGGTTACAGACGCCCATCGGTGCAAAGAGATGTCTGCAGTGATGAATAAAGAATACTTATCTGTTTTATATAGTTAGGACCAAATCTGAATCTTTTTGGGACTTCTAGCGTGTATCTTCTCTCTACTCCACGTTAGTATAATAATTAGTAAAGGTTTTGTTGGTGGCGAGGTGGTGTTCTCTCCTGTACACAACAAATACCTTTAATTTCACGAGATATTGTTTGATTTAATTCATAATTATTACGATGATCAGGCTGAGACTCACTTGTTTTTTATGTTTCCTCAGAGCCCTGCACATAAAGAAAACTAACCCTAACCCTGTGTGTGTTTTATCACCTTATGGGGACCACCACCTGACACGCACTCATGGAGTGGGGACCCTAATTTCATTTTAAACAGAATAGTGCGTTATAGAGAGAGGGAATTCAGGGACCTCCAGTCCGCCCCTGGTGCACTCTGCTCGGACCCTAACCCTAACCGAAGGATCGGTCCCTGACTACCAGAGAACCAGAGAGAACCAGAGAGAACCAGGCCTTTCTCTGACTCAGTTTTACGCTTTAACCCGGCCTGGGGCACTTCTCAGGGACATGGATGGATACAGCAGGACCTGAGTGGGTTTTAGACCGAGCACCTGACATGACTGGGTCTCATAACTATCTATAAACCTGAAATGTCCCCATAAGTCAGTGACCAGTCTGGTTGAGACGTTTTTAATGGAAACAATGTTTTTTGAAGTCTGATTACTGTTAAGGAAATTTAGAGAACCATATCATATTTTTTGGGCTCCGGTAGAACCAGCAGAAAGGGACGTTCCCATAAGGCATGTTCTAGTCATGCGTCTCTACAATATGTTAAAGACACGTATGTGTGTTCGTGTGTGTGTACCAGGTCTCACCAGTGGAACAGCGCCCCCTGGTGTGTGTGTCTGTAGAAGCTCAAAGGGCATTAAAAACATCTCCTGAACCTTACAGTGACACTGACCCTGAGCGCCTCCTGCTGCCCGACACAGGTAACTACAGTTTTATTGATTATTGATTATGTGATCGATTGATTTATTTAGTTTGTTTTCAGCTTTTTGTATTTTCTGTTGAAGAATCTCATGAAACTCGTTTGTTCAGATTCACTTTTATTACAAAAGAAAAAAAATTAAATAGAAAATACAAACTGACCAAAAAATAAAACATTTACACCAAACTGAACACCTGCAAGGTCTCAACACAAACATACAAACTGAACACCTGCAAGGTCTCAACACAAACATACAAACTGAACACCCGCAAGGACTCAGCACAAACACAAACTGAACACCTGCAAGGTCTCAGCAAAAACACAAACTGAACACCTGCAAGGTCTCGGCACAAACACAAACTGAACACCTGCAAGGTCTCAACACAAACATACAAACTGAACACCCGCAAGGACTCAGCACAAACACAAACTGAACACCCGCAAGGTCTCAGCACAAACACAAACTGAACACCCGAAAGGTCTCTACACAAACACACAAACTGAACACCTGTAAGGTCTATCCACAAACTAACTGAACACCTGCAAGGACTCAGCACAAACACAAACTGAACACCCGAAAGGTCTCTCCACAAACTGAACACCTGCAAGGTCTCTCCACAAACTAACTGAACACCTGCAAGGTCTCAGCACAAACACAAACTGAACACCTGCAAGGTCTCTCCACAAACTAACTGAACACCTGCAAGGACTCAGCACAAACACAAACTGAACACCCGAAAGGTCTCCGCACAAATTGAACACCCGAAAGGTCTCTGCACAAACTGAACACCCGAAAGGTCTCTGCACAAACACACAAACTGTAAATAAAAGAAATAAAACTTCTCATTTTACAATTTTATCTCGTGTCAGTTCTGAAGGTCAAAGGTCAGTAGAGCTGTTCCGAAGGGTCAAAGGTCAGTAGAGCTGTTCCGAAGGGTCAAAGGTCAGTAGAGCTGTTCCGAGGGGGTCAAAGGTTGCGCTCTGGGGTCGAGGTTTGCTCTTGTTTCGTTTCCAGTTCATAAAGTTTTTGGAGAAACTGAGACCAGACGATTTTTCCTTTGAATCGTGAGACTGAGAAACGCAGCACAGCGCCACCTGCAGGACACACACAGTTACAGCAGCTCACTCCTCTGACTCCTCCCTCTCCTCAGGCTTACCTGTGCCGGGGGGCGTGGCTGCACACTGACCACGCCCACAGCCGTCCCTCTCTCGGCCGCCGGACCGTCGTCTGAACTCGGCTGAAGCAGCTTCACCACTTCTGAGTGTTTCAGCCATTTTGTGTCCAAACCGTCGATCTGCACGATGTAATCTCCTGCAGCAAGCCCCGCCTCCGCACCCTGCCCCCCTCCTGCGAACAAACAAGACTAAGCCCCCCCCCGCCCCCCCTCCTGCGCACAGCAAAGCCCCGCCTCCTGCGAACAAACAAGACGTAACCCCCCCCCCCCCCCCCCCCCCCGTGCCCCGCCTCCTGCGAACAAACAAGCATTAAGCCCCCGCCCGTCCTCCTGCGAACAAACAAGACGTAAGCCGCTCCTGAAAAAACAAGCCCCTGCGAACAAACAAGACGTAAGCCCCGCCTCCTGCGAACAAACAAGACGTAAGCCCCGCCTCCTGCGAACAACAAGCTTAAGCCCGCGGCACGAAGCCCCCTCCTGCCGAAGAAGTTAGTCCCGGTTTAGACCTGGTTTAGTCCTGGTTTAGTCCTGGTTCAGTCCTGGTTTAGACCTGGTTTAGACCCACCTGAGCGGCTCCTCCAGGCTCCACGCTGGTCACCAGGACAGGGGCGTCTCCTCGCAGAGTCAGGCCAGAGTTGAGTCACTTTTTCTGGGTAAAATCACCGTCCGAAGAGGCGTCCAGAGAGAACGAGCGGAGAAGACGCAGAGAGGCCCCTGAAAGAGACAAGACCAGGTCTGAACCGGGACTGAACCAGGACTGAACCAGCTGTAAGGTTTTACGTCTAAAACACAACAGAACTGTACAGCTGTAAGGTTTTACGTCTAAACACAACAGAACTGTACAGCTGTAAGGTTTTACGTCTAAAACACAACAGAACTGTACAGCTGTAAGGTTTCAGTTTAAACACATCTTTAAGGTTCTCACCAGTTTGTGAAACAGATCTGAGACTTGGACCGAAGAAAAGTCCGGAAGGATGGGTTCTGAACAGCTGAAAGGTTTGTGGGCTGCAAGACAAAACGAACAGCTGAAAGGTCTCTACATTAAACAGCAGCAGTTTGATGATGAGTGTGTGAACAGCTGAAAGGACAAGCTGTAAATTCTAATGTTCCACACACAGAAAAATACGTTTTAACAAACATGAAGAATATTAATAAACGTTTGTCTCTGTAATAACATAACGAAACCTAAATACTATGAACGTTTGTCTCTGAATCTAATGAAACTTAAACGTTTGTCTACGCTGAATCTCCGGCGCGTCCATCGTCTCCTCGAAGTCGTCCTCCAGGTCCAGGTCCGAGTATCGATCCAGAGCTCGTTTGTGATCCAGAGACAAGACTTTCTGCAGAACGTCCATTTTCCTCAAAACTTTACACAAACTGTGCAGCTGCAAGGCCTCTTCGTGTCCAATCACAGCCGAGCGCAGGTGGGACTTACCTGAGACACAGAGACAAGGTTTAAGACCGGGTTTTAGTCTGGTCTGAGTCTGAGTCTGAGTCTGGTCCTGAGTCTGAGTCTGGTCCGAGTCCGGTCCTAGTCTCTCACAGAGTCTGGTGCGACCCTCTGGCGCCCCCAGGAGGACGCTGACGGCTGAAGAACAGTGAGAATAAAACTGGATCAAAACCTCGACGTCGTTTTCACCTGAAACAGAAAAAAGAACTTTTGTTTGTTTGTTTGTGTGTTTGTTTGTGTGTATTTGTTTGTTGTTTGTTTGTTTGTTTGTGTGTATTTGTTTGTACCGGCGCGGCGCAGAGCCTCTGCGCTGTAAAAGTGGGACAAAGCTCTGAAGTTCTGCTGCTTCACTCGAACCATCGACGACCAAGAAAACGGAACATAATCCTCCATCAGAGACATGGACCTGGACACCTGCAAGTACTGCTCCGACACCTGCAGAGAGAGACATGAGCTGAACACCTGCAAGTACAGCTGAACACCTGCAAGTACTGCACACAGACATGAGCTGAACACCTGCAAGTACGAGCTGAACACCTGCAAGTACTGCACACAGACACCAGATGAACACAGTTTTTACTCACTGCAGCAGCTTCTTGGGCCAGTCTGAGCAGCTGCAGGGTGTGTGAGGTGTCTCCAGGCCCCGCCCCTTCATCAGGCTCCGCCCCCGGCTCAGGCTCCGCCCCCTGACGATGCGTTCAAAGCCACACTCTTGAGCCTGAGCCGACATGAGCAGCTGTAAGGTCCACAGAGCCGCCTCAGACATGTCCAGACTCGGAGCGTTACAGAAGTGATCTCGGAGGTAAAAGAAGGCTCCTGCAACAGAACAGCTGTAAGGTCCTGCAACAGAACAGCTGTAAGGCTCCTGCAACAGAACAGCTGTAAGGCTCCTGCAACAGAACAGCTGTAAGGCTCCTGCAACAGACAGCTGCAAGGTCTGAGTCTGATTCAAATACTGATAATCAACATTTATCAGTTTATTTGAGGCTGATTAACTTTGTCCTGATTTAGATCTGATTTAGTCCAGTTCAAGTCCTGTTCTAGTCCTGGTCCTGGTCCTGGTTCTAGTCCAGGTCCAATCCAGGTCCAGTTGTAGTCCTGGTTCTGGTCCAGGTCCACTCTAGTCCTGGTGCAGTTCTAGTCCAGGTCCAGTCCAGGTCCAGTACCTGCGGCTCGTCTGAACGCCTGCGTGGCTCGCTCTCGTCCCTCAGATTCACTTCGATCTTGTTTGGCTCCGATTTGACTAAAAACGGCTCCGATGTTGAACAAAACACTTCCTTTTTCAAACGCCAAAGACTTTTGGCTCGAGGGCACGCCGGTCAGGGAGTCGTACCTGCAAACACACACACGTAAGACACACACGTAACACACACACATGTAACACACACACACATGTAACACACACGTTACACACACGTTACACAACACAAACAGGAGATTTACTAAACAGGACTCATCAGGCAAGAACAGTTCTGTCTGTACAAACTCACCAGTGGAACAGCGCCCCCAGGTGGCTGTCAGGTTTGCAGAAGCGTTGTTCCACAAAGTAAAGTTGGTTGTAATATTTCATGAGCAGCTCCGGTCCAGACGCAGCTTTCACCGGCGTTCTGACCGACTGTAGACACATAAACATAAAGTTAGACACAGAACAGACAGAAAAATACGTTTAGTATGTGTGTGTCTGTGTCTGTGTCAGGTTCATGTCACATTTAGAGTAAAAACCCAGGTCCAGACGCAGGGTCAGGGTCTCACCTGTCGGAGTCGGTTCAGTTCTTGGATTTCAGACTCAAACTCAGAGCCGTCGTCTCCATAATGTTCACTGATCATGTCCTGTAAGAAACAGATCAACCAGGTCTGAACCAGGTCTAAACCTGGTCTGAACCTGGTCTAAACCAGGTCTAAACCAGGTCTAAACCAGGTCTAACCAGGTCTGAACCAGGTCTGAACCTGGTCTGAACCAGGTCTAAACCAGGTCTAAACCAGGACTAAACTAGAACTAAACTAGGACTAAACCAGGTCTAAACCAGGTCTAAACCAGGACTAAACTAGGACTAAACCAGGTCTAAACCAGGTCTAAACCAGGTCTAAACCAGGTCTAAACCAGGACTAAACCAGGTCTAAACAGGTCTAACCAGGTCTAAACCAGGTCTAAACCAGGTCTAAACCAGGTCTAAACCAGGTCTGAACCAGGTCTGAACCAGGTCTGAACCAGGTCTAAACCAGGTCTGAACCAGGTCTGAACCAGGTCTGAACCAGGTCTGAACCAGTCTAAACCAGGTCTGAACAGTCTGAACCAGGTCTGAACCAGTCTGAACAGGTCTGAACCAGGTCTGAACCAGGTCTAACCAGGTCTGAACCAGGTCTGAACCAGGTCTGAACCAGGTCTAACCAGGTCTGAACCAGGTCTGAACCAGGTCTGAACCAGTCTAAACCAGGTCTGAACCAGGTCTGAACCAGGTCTGAACCAGGTCTAAACCAGGTCTGAACCAGGTCTGAACCAGGTCTGAACCAGGTCTGAACCAGGTCTAACCAGGTCTAAACCAGGTCTGAACCAGGTCTGAACCAGGGTCTAAACCAGGTCTGAACAGGTCTAAACCAGGTCTGAACCAGGTCTGAACCAGGTCTGAACCAGGTCTAAACCAGGTCTGAACCAGGTCTGAACCAGGTCTGAACCAGGTCTAAACCAGGTCTGAACCAGGTCTGAACCAGGTCTGAACCAGGTCTAAACAGGTCTAAACCAGGTCTAAACCAGGTTGAACCAGGTCTGAACCAGGACCAGAACCTGGTCTAAACCAGGTCTAAACCAGGTCTGACTCTGACCTTGATGCAGAGGCTGAAGTCCAGGTCTTTTGTCTCTTTCAGACCCAAAGGAATCATGGGAACGTTCTCTGACTCACTGCAAAGAGAGAGGGCGGAGTCAGTGGGCGGAGTCAGAGAAAAGAGGGGGCGGAGTCAGAGAGAGAGAGGTTCCCAAAGTGGGGGTTGGGGCCCTTCGGGGGTTGCAAGATGAAGATGTAACAATTACAATTATGACTTAGATAATAAAGACAAAACTCTGAAGATGCAAAACTCAACTGGAGGAGGGGCTAGTGTCCCTGCAGCTGTTCTCACCTGTGCTCCTGACACTGCACCATGCAGCTGTTCAGCTCCTCCAGCTGTTCTTTGAGCAGCTGCAGGTTTGAGTTGACGAAGCTCAGCTCCAGAGAAACGGTTCTTCTGACTTTAGGGTTGGACGTGGCTCTGACGAGACAGAGAAACTTTAACACGAGGGCTTTGTGAGGCTCAGAACTTTAACACGAGGGCTTTGTGAGGCTCAGAACTTAACACGAGGGCTTTGTGAGGCTCAGACACTTTAACACGAGGGCTTTGTGAGGCTCAGAAACTTTAACACGAGGGCTTTGTGAGGCTCAGAACTTTAACACGAGGGCTTGTGAGGCTCAGACACTTTAACACGAGGGCTTTGTGAGGCTCAGACACTTTAACATGAGGGCTTTGTGAGGCTCAGACACTTTAACACGAGGGCTTTGTGAGGCTCAAAGAAACTTTAACACGAGGGCTTTGTGAGGCTCAGAAACTTTAACACGAGGACTTTGTGAGGCTCAGACACTTTAACACGAGGGCTTTGTGAGGCTCAGACACTTTAACACGAGGGCTTTGTGAGGCTCAGAAACTTTAACACGAGGCTTTGTGAGGCTCAGACACTTTAACACGAGGGCTTTGTGAGGCTCAGAAACTTTAACACGAGGGCTTTGTGAGGCCGAGACAGACGAAGACTCCAGTACCTGAGCAGGTTTTCAGCGCCGCTCCGCAGACGTAGCTCTTTAGTGATCTGTGAGTTCAGTTTGACCCGAAGAGACTGGAGTTTACCGGACTGAAAGAGACCAGAACCAGGACTGAACCAGGTCTAAACCAGGTCTAAACCAGGTCTAAACCAGGACTGAACCAGGTCTAAACCAGGACTAAACCAGGACTAAAACAGGTCTAAACCAGGTCTAAACCAGGTCTAAACCAGGACTGAACCAGGTCTAAACCAGGTCTAAACCAGGACCAGAACCAGGACTAAAGCAGGTCTAAAACAGGACTAAACCAGGACCAGAACCAGGACTAAACCAGGTCTAAACCAGGTCTAAACCAGGACCAGAACCAGGACTAAAGCAGGTCTAAAACAGGACTAACCAGGACCAGAACCAGGACTGAACCAGGTCTAAACCAGGTCTAAACCAGGTCTAAACCAGGACTAAAGCAGGACCAGAACCAGGACTGAACCAGGTCTAAACCAGGTCTAAACCAGGTCTAAACCAGGACCAAAACCAGGACTGAACCAGGTCTAAACCAGGTCTAAACCAGGTCTAAACCAGGACCAGAACCAGGACTAAAGCAGGACTAAAGCAGGACTAAAACAGGACTAAACCAGGACTAAACCAGGACTAAACAGGACTAAAGCAGGACTAAACAGGACTAAACCAGGACTAAACCAGGACTAAACCAGGATAAACAGACAAACCAGGACTAAAACAGGACTAAAGGACACAGGACTAACCAGGACTAAACAGGACTAAACCAGGACTAAACAGGACTAAAGCAGGACTAAAGCAGGACTAAAGCAGGACTAAACCAGGACTAAACCAGGACTAAAACAGGACTAAACCAGGACTAAAACAGGACTAAACCAGGTCCAAACCAGGACTAAACCAGGACTAAACCAGGACTAAAACAGGACTAAACCAGGACTAAACCAGGACTAAACCAGGACTAAAACAGGACTAAACCAGGTCCAAACCAGGACTAAACCAGGACTAAACCAGGACTAAAACAGGACTAAACCAGGACTAAACCAGGACTAAACCAGGACTAAAACAGGACTAAACCAGGTCTAAACCAGGACTAAACCAGGTCTAAACCAGGACTAAACCAGGACTAAACCAGGTCTAAACCAGGACTAAACCAGGACTAAACCAGGACTAAACCAGGACTAAAGTACCTTCCTGACAGAGTCCGGCTGCAGTTCGTCTGTTGGATCTTCATCTTCAGAGTTTTGTCTAAAAACAGAAAAACACATTTAAACGTTGTTTCCGTCTTTAACACAAACACATCTTTAGTGTTTCAGGTTTATCGCTGCAGAACAAACTCTGGTGTTAGATAAAAGTCGGAGTTACTCTGGAGGAAAACGTGTCTTTAGAAGAAACAAAGTATTTTTACTCCAGTATCTGTACCAGTGTAAAAAACAGTGTAAATGCATTTCTAGTCTGGTTAAAACACTTGTGTTCATCTTTATTTCTGTATTTTTTCTGGTTCAGATGGTTTTATTTGATGGGACTAGACGAGGGATCTAGGGACGATGGATCTAGGGACGAGGGATCTAGGGACGAGGGATCTAGGGACGAGGGCTCTAGGGACGAGGGATCTAGGGACGAGGGATCTAGGGACGAGGATCTAGGGACGGGATCTAGGGACGAGGGCATCTAGGGACGAGGGTCTAGGACGAGGTCTAGGGGACGAGGGCTCTAGGGACGAGGGCCTAGGACGAGGGATCTAGGACGAGGGATCTAGGGACGATGGATCTAGGGACAGGGATCTAGGGACGAGGGATTAGGGACGATGGATCTAGGGACGAGGGATCTAGGGACGAGGGATCTAGGGACGATGGATCTAGGGACGAGGGATCT
The DNA here is from genome assembly GCA_038363315.1 of Mugilogobius chulae. Taxonomy (NCBI): domain Eukaryota; kingdom Metazoa; phylum Chordata; class Actinopteri; order Gobiiformes; family Gobiidae; genus Mugilogobius; species Mugilogobius chulae. The sequence goes on from CM076412.1 coordinate 1,385,074, forward strand.
AGGGACGAGGGATCTAGGGACGAGGGATCTAGGGACGAGGGATCTAGGGACGAGGGATCTAGGGACGAGGGATCTAGGGACGAGGGATCTAGGGACGAGAGATCTAGGGACGAGGGATCTAGGGACGAGGGATCTAGGACGAGGGCTCTAGGGACGAGGGATCTAGGGACGAGGGATCTAGGGACGAGAGATCTAGGGACGAGGGCTCTAGGGACGAGGGATCTAGGGACGAGGGATCTAGGGACGATGGATTAGGGACGAGGGATCTAGGGACGAGGGATCTAGGGACGAGGGATCTAGGGACGAGGGATCTAGGGACGATGGATCTAGGGACGAGGGCTCTAGGGACGAGGGATCTAGGGACGAGGGCTCTAGGGACGAGGGATCTAGGGACGAGGGATCTAGGGACGAGGGATCTAGGGACGAGGGCTCTAGGGACGAGGGATCTAGGGACGAGGGATCTAGGGACGAGGGATCTAGGGACGAGGGATCTAGGGACGAGGGATCTAGGGACGAGGGATCTAGGGAGCCTTCAGCCTATGACTCAAGTTTTATTAATTACATTCTTTTTGTGTTCACTTCAGTTTCTGGTCGTCACTAACAATCGTTGCTCGGTTTTCTTTTGCAAAAATAACCAGGGCTGTCAAATGAGTGCATTCATTGAGATGAATTAATTACAGACATATTAATCTCATTAATCTATTTTAAATCTTTAACTTCATTGTTTCATGTGTGAGTTATAAAGTGACATAAGTTTGTTCAGTTTATTTCCATCTGCAACAATAATGTCACTCATTAAACTGGATAAAACTAAACAAAACACTTCAGTTGAGATTAAAAATAGATTAATTAGATTAATTAATTACAGAACATAATTAATTAACCTCCCAATACTTGAATGGCTTGACAGCACTAATAATAACTCTTCTGGTGCAAAGGATGAAGACCCTGAACTAGATTATACCACTTCCTTCGATGTGTTTTCTGACTTGTTTCAATCCATTTCTTCTTTATTTAACCCAGTCTAAATCAAAACTGTTGGCAGGGCGATTGTACTTTTGACTTTTTGTGCTAAAGTAAATATACACAGTAAATATAAAACTGAACTGAACACCTGAGAACTGTCACAAAACGCACCTCATTCAGTCTGAGAACGACTTTTCTGCTCCACAAACTCTCTGACTTCTAATAAAACCTGTTCGTGTTCAAATGCGTGGCGTTGTTCAAGTGGGCGTGGCCTAACGTTGACATGGCGACAGTAAACTCGCCTCTGATTCAAACCCTCCGGAGTCTCTCCAAACACAAACACAGACACGTGACTCGCCTCGGAGGAGCTTCCATGTTTCCACGGCCCCACGGCGCTGCTCATGCCCGCGGCGGAGCTCCTGGTCCGGGTCCTGGTCCTGGTCCTGGTCCTGGTCCTGGTCCTGGTTTGGGGTCTGCGGGTCCTGGTCCTGGTCCGGGTCCTGGTCCGGGTCCTGGTCCTGGTCTGGGTCTGTGGGTCTCTGCTGCGGGAAGGTCCAGCTCTGAGTTTAATCCCAGTCCGGTTTAAGGCGCTGTCACAGGATTACACCGAGGGGCGGGCTAAAGAAGGATCAGCCAATCAGAGAGAGGGGAGAGAGAGAAGAGAGAGAGAGAGGAGAAAGAGCGAGGAGAGAGAGAGAGGAGAGAGAGAGAGAGAGAGAGAGAGAGAGAGAGAGAGAGAGAGAGAGAGAGAGAGAGAGAGAGAGAGAGAGAGAGAGAGAGAGAGAAAGAGAGAGAGAGAGAGAGAAAGAGAGAGAGAGAGGAGGGAGGAGAGAGAGAGAAAGAAGAGAGAGAGAGAAAGAAGAGAGGGGGGAGAGAGAAAGAGGGAGAGAGAGAGAGAGAGAGAGAGAAGGAGAGAGGAGGAGGAGTGTTGTGCGTCCGTTTCCATAGAAACCAGAACAGCTCATGTAAAGTCAATGGGACAGGTCTTTTTGTTTAAAGCTTCATTGTGACTTTTTTCTCAGAAACGACGGACAATTACAGTTTAATTATAGAAAAGCATCAAGTCACAGCTTCAAGTCTGAGTCTTAGTCCAAGTCCGAGTCCAGACCTGCAGCTCCAAACCTCTGATCAGTGAAAACATGAAACACAAACACACACTTACAGTTAGACTTTTATTCAAACTCCAGACGAATAAAACTTTAGATTCATAAAACTTTAGATTCATAAAGTGCAGTTTAAGCTTCGTTTTTTGTTTTTTTTTCAGACAAACTCAGGTCCTCGGGTCAGTTCAAACATAAAAAAACACCTCCACCTTTTTCAGATTTAAAACAGAAAAACAGACGTCACAGTCACATGACGCTGGATCAATAAAGTCTGATCAATAAAGTCTGATCAATAAAGTCTGATCGTGAAAGTCTGATCAGTAAAAACAGCTGGACCATTCACACTTTGTACAAACAGTTTGAGTGTCAGAGGAAGGGTTGGGGTCACAGGTTGTGTTTGTGCCGCGAGGACAAAGTAGTTCTCTCACTTTTACAACTTCGTCTCTGCTTCAGGACCAAAGATCCCTCGTCTGATCCGTCGCATTTGGAATAAACAACTGTGTCACTACGGCAACGACGCCACCGACTGTAACGACCTGTGTCAGTCTGAGACCTGAAGACGTTAGTGCAGCGGTCCAGGACCGGTACAGTCACAATTTTCTTTTCCGGGGACCGGTTGAGGTTGGGCAGCTCCAATAACAACATCGTAAAATGCAAACAAGTGATTACTGTGCGTATTTTTAGCTCTTATTGTTTTAATTTTCAGTTTATTTAGTTAAATGACACAATATTTCACAGTAAAGCACAAGGAAGTAGTGATAAACTATCAAATAAAATACATCTTAAAAGCAACGTGTTCTCATGGAGTGCATAAAATAACACGCCATGGCAAATTGCGTGTCACGACGACGCCCTCTGCCTGTTTTAGCGTGCAATTACACGCTCGTTTTCTCTGGCGTGGTCTGGACACTAGTGGTGGACGACAAACACGAGGTTTTTCAAGGGATTAACGGCAAAATTTATGTCTGAAGTTACAAAAATGGGGTAAGTTTAGCTCTGAGGCTGGAGTTGGTTAAGGTTAGGATTAAGATTGTGTTAGTTTTCATGAATAATAACACGTCTTAATATTCACCATGGAAATGAACTGGGACAGAAACACGTCAAATACACACACAACAAATAGAAGACACGCTGTTTACAAGAGCGTGGTATTGACACGCTTATCCATGAGAACAGGCTGCTAAAAGATCCTCCTCTGGCTTGCGGACGGTTTTGGGCCCCAGACCAGTGGTTGGAGACCCCTGCGTTAGCGCACGAGCCCTATTATTGTCTAAATATCGCTCAAACGCTAAAACACATTCATCTGTTCCATTTGACGCAGGCCTGAAAGTGAAAGTGTTTGAGACTTTTATCACAACTAAACAACTTTGTCCTGATGAAAACACACCTTTCACACAAACACAAGTCCAAATGTTACGACTTTACTCTGGCAGCACGAGTCAGTTTTACTTTTACACTTTCATCATTTTAAATATTTACAACAAACTTCATTTAGAGCAAAACCTGAAAGATTCAACAATAAAACCAAAGACAGCAGTGGAGCAGTGGGCGGGGCTTGTGCGTGGGCGGGGCTTGTGCGTGGGCGGGGCTTGGTGTGTGGGTGGGGCTTGTGCGTGGGCGGGGTCAGGTGTACAGCTGGAGGGCGGGGCTTTGGTACAGGTACAGGTAGGCGTCGCACAGCAGCCTCTTGGCCACGCCCCTCATGTCTCGAGGCGTCTGATTGGACAGTTCAGACACCGACATGTTTAAGTATCCGCCCAGTTCAGGAGCCAGAGAGACTTCTGGGACGTTTAAAGCCGTCGGCCTCGCCTGGAACAAACAAACAAACAATAAACAAACAAACATGTTAGACAAATAATTTCTATGTGTCTTTAAGTGTTGATAATATGTTTACATAATGTGATGTAAAATGTATTTGTGAAAGAACTCTAGCAAAGGGTTAAATGAATTCAAAGTAAATCTTATCCTAATTTGAATCTTTTGAGTCTTGGATGTTTTTCTAATCAAGGTATTACAGTCTGGGAAGTAAATTCTCCACTAACACAAACAAACAATAAACAAACAAACACGTTAAAGTTGTTCAAAAGTATTTGTACAACTTCAGTCTGTCTATTCGTTTGTCATAGTATTCGTAAGTAAAGTATCTGTAGTATTTGCAGCAGAGGTCACATAAACCGACAATTTCCTGTCCTTTACAGATTGTATTTTGATTTGATAAAAAATGTACCAGGCTCTTTGTCATTTTGACGGATTGAAAATGGAGCTGCACTTTTATATAAAGTCTACAGATTCAGAGAGCTGTCCCGACCGGACTCTCGCTCTCTGGGAATGAGGACGCAGCGAGGGACAAATGCTGCTTTCAGTCCCGTTCATGCTGCTGTTCCGTCTGAGAGGCCGTGAGACCGTTACATACATAATATAGAAACTATAAATCAGTTTTTACAGACACACTTTAAGATACAGAGTACAGACTTCACACCACAAAAATAACGCACAGACAGTGTTTTGTTGGTCTATTTATTCGTTCCTTTACCAGGAATCACTCGACAGACAAACTCTGATTGTTTTGTTCAGATTCATAAACTTAAATTTAAAGTGGCTCCTGCAGGTTCCTGTTTGGTGATTGTCAGATCTGCTTCAGAGAAAGTTTTCCCAGAGGAAAGAAGGACTGACTTTTACTCAGGGAAGAAATGGAAATAACATGCTGAGTTTGGGCTGAAGACAGTTGGATTTAATAAGAAACTGTGAGATGAAGAACTTTGTGTTTCAGGTAGAAATACAAAAACCTACACAATCACAGAGCGATGGTTGAATGTCAAATATAGACACAATGTTTGGGCTTTAATAAAGGAATCTTAAAAACTGTTTATTCAGAGTTCAGTGATGTTTTTGTCTCATGTTCTGTGGCTGTGGCGCCTCCTGCAGGCTCCGCGTCAGAAACAACTAAAAACTTAAAAAATTAAACACAATTATGACAGATTCAAACCTCCTCTTGAAGGATTTTGTCCATCGCAGTGACAGACTGGAATCATGTCGAGTGTAACCACTGAGGTGCAGTATCTTTGGTACCTTCTCTGTTGGCCTACTGTCACACGAGTAGTAATATTTGCAGTATTTTCATGGCACTAAGTACCTTCTCTGTCGGCCATGCTGTCTATAGTACCTTCTCTGTCGGCCATGTAGGTATAGTACTCTGAATTGAGTATTTGTAGTACTCTGACGAGTATTTGTAGTACTTTTACGGGATAAGTACCTTCTCTGTCGGCCATACTGTCATAAGGTTTATTAGTATTTGTTATACTCTTGATGAGTATTTGTTAGTACTTTTTATTGGGTCCTAAGTTACCTTCTCTGTCGGCCATGCTGTCATAGTATTTAGATTTGTAGTACTCTGACGAGTATTTGTAGTACTTTTACGGGAGGATAAGTTACCTTTCTTCTGTCGGCCATTACTGTCATAGTATTAGTAATTGTAGTACTCTGATGAGGTAATTTGTGTACTTTTATGGGTCTAAGTACCTTCTCTGTCGGCCATACTGTCATAGTAAAAGTATTTGTAGTACTTTAATGAGTATTTGCCTTTTTAAAAATCTGAGAGGTATTTGTAGTACCTTTTACGGGGATAAGTACCTTCTCTGTCAGCCATACTGTCATAGTATTAGTATTTGTAGTACTTTTATGGGTCTAAGTACCTTCTCTGTCGGCCATACTGTCGAAGAAGAGCCACTGATCTTTCTCAGGCCCAAACTTCACAAAGGAAACGTAGTGACTGGTCTCGATGCCACAGAACAGCCAGCAGGTGGAGCCGCTGACGGTTACCACGGTGACGCAGGTCGAGGGAGGGCTCTAAGGGGGCGGGACTGTGGCCACGGCGACGGAGTGGGCGTGGACCTGAAAGAGATGACATCAGACTTAAATAAGGCGCGTTATTAATCAAGTCAGTGACACTAGTCGTTCACTTATATTACTTTACTATACTATGTGACTTTAGATTGAGACTCACTCAGACTCCTTAAACTGGACCAACTTTAACCCAGCCTGAAGTCAGACTTTAAGACTCAAACTTTAGACTCTGACTCAGCTTTAGACTCAGACTGAGGACAGACTCAGACTTTAAGACTCAGAACTTTAGACTCAGACTTTAGACTCAGACTTTAGACTCAGACTTTAGACTCAGACTTTAGACTCAGACTTTATAGACTCAGACTTTAGACTCAGACTTTAGACTCAGACTTTAGACTCAGACTTAGACTCAGACTTTAGACTCAGACTTTAGACTCAGACTTTAGACTCAGACTTTAGACTCAGACTTTAGACTCAGACTTTAGACTCAGACTTTAGACTCAGACTTTAGACTCAGACTTTAGACTCAGACTTTAGACTCAGACTTTAGACTCAGACTTTAGACTCAGACTTTAGACTCAGACTTTAGACTCAGACTTTAGACTCAGACTTTAGACTCAGACTTTAGACTCAGACTTTAGACTCAGACTTTAGACTCAGACTTTAGACTCAGACTTTAGACTCAGACTTTAGACTCAGACTTTAGACTCAGACTTTAGACTCAGACTTTAGACTCAGACTTTAGACTCAGACTTTAGACTCAGACTTTAGACTCAGACTTTAGACTCAGACTTTAGACTCAGACTTTAGACTCAGACTTTAGACTCAGACTTTAGAGACTCAGACTTTAGACTCAGACTTTAGACTCAGACTTTAGACTCAGACTTTAGACTCAGACTTTAGACTCAGACTCAGACTTTAGACTCAGACTTTAGACTCAGACTTTAGACTCAGACTCAGACTTTAGACTCAGACTCAGACTTTAGACTCAGACTTTAGACTCAGACTTTAGACTCAGACTTTAGACTCAGACTTTAGACTCAGACTTTAGACTCAGACTTTAGACTCAGACTTTAGACTCAGACTTTAGACTCAGACTTTAGACTCAGACTTTAGACTCAGACTTTAGACTCAGACTTTAGACTCAGACTCAGACTTTAGACTCAGACTTTAGACTCAGACTTTAGACTCAGACTTTAGACTCAGACTTTAGACTCAGACTCTCAGACTTTAGACTCAGACTTTAGACTCAGACTTTAGACTCAGACTTTAGACTCAGACTTTAGACTCAGACTTTAGACTCAGACTTTAGACTCAGACTCAGACTTAGACTCAGACTTTAGACTAGACTTTAGACTCAGACTTTATAGACTCAGACTTTAGACTCAGACTTTAGACTCAGACTTTAGACTCAGACTTTAGACTCAGACTTTAGACTCAGACTTTAGACTCAGACTTTAGACTCAGACTTTAGACTCAGACTTTAGACTCAGACTTTATAGACTCAGACTTTAGACTCAGACTTTAGACTCAGACTTTAGACTCAGACTTTAGACTCAGACTTTAGACTCAGACTTTAGACTCAGACTTTAGACTCAGACTTTAGACTCAGACTTTAGACTCAGACTTTATCAGACTCAGACTTTAGACTCAGACTTTAGACTCAGACTCTCAGACTTTAGACTCAGACTTTAGACTCAGACTTTAGACTCAGACTTTAGACTCAGACTTTAGACTCAGACTTTATAGACTCAGACTTTAGACTCAGACTTTAGACTCAGACTTTAGACTCAGACTTTAGACTCAGACTTTAGACTCAGACTTTAGACTCAGACTTTAGACTCAGACTTTAGACTCAGACTTTAGACTCAGACTTTAGACTCAGACTTTAGACTCAGACTTTAGACTCAGACTTTATCAGACTCAGACTTTAGACTCAGACTTTAGACTCAGACTTTAGACTCAGACTTTAGACTCAGACTTTAGACTCAGACTCAGACTTTAGACTCAGACTTTAGACTCAGACTTTAGACTCAGACTTTAGACTCAGACTCAGACTTTAGACTCAGACTTTAGACTCAGACTTTAGACTCAGACTTTATAGACTCAGACTTTAGACTCAGACTTTATAGACTCAGACTTTAGACTCAGACTTTAGACTCAGACTTTAGACTCAGACTTTAGACTCAGACTTTAGACTCAGACTTTAGACTCAGACTTTAGACTCAGACTTTAGACTCAGACTTTAGACTCAGACTTTAGACTCAGACTTTAGACTCAGACTTTAGACTCAGACTTTAGACTCAGACTTTAGACTCAGACTTTAGACTCAGACTTTAGACTCAGACTTTAGACTCAGACTTTAGACTCAGACTTTAGACTCAGACTTTAGACTCAGACTTTAGACTCAGACTTTAGACTCAGACTTTAGACTCAGACTTTAGACTCAGACTCAGACTTTAGACTCAGACTTTAGACTCAGACTTTATAGACTCAGACTTTAGACTCAGACTTTAGACTCAGACTTTAGACTCAGACTTTAGACTCAGACTTTAGACTAGACTCAGACTTTAGACTCAGACTTTAGACTCAGACTTTAGACTCAGACTTTAGACTCAGACTCAGACTTTAGACTCAGACTTTAGACTCAGACTTTAGACTCAGACTTTAGACTCAGACTTTAGACTCAGACTTTAGACTCAGACTTTAGACTCAGACTTTAGACTCAGACTTTAGACTCAGACTCTCAGACTTTAGACTCAGACTTTAGACTCAGACTTTAGACTCAGACTTTAGACTCAGACTTTAGACTCAGACTTTAGACTCAGACTTTAGACTCAGACTTTAGACTCAGACTTTAGACTCAGACTTTAGACTCAGACTTTAGACTCAGACTTTAGACTCAGACTTTAGACTCAGACTTTAGACTCAGACTTTAGACTCAGACTTTAGACTCAGACTTTAGACTCAGACTTTAGACTCAGACTTTAGACTCAGACTTTAGACTCAGACTTTATAGACTCAGACTTTAGACTCAGACTTTAGACTCAGACTTTAGACTCAGACTTTAGACTCAGACTTTAGACTCAGACTTTTAGACTCAGACTTTAGACTCAGACTTTAGACTCAGACTTTAGACTCAGACTCAGACTCAGACTTTAGACTCAGACTTTAGACTCAGACTTTAGACTCAGACTTTAGACTCAGACTTTAGACTCAGACTTTAGACTCAGACTTTAGACTCAGACTTTAGACTCAGACTTTAGACTCAGACTCAGACTTTAGACTCAGACTTTATAGACTCAGACTTTAGACTAGACTTTAGACTCAGACTTTAGACTCAGACTTTAGACTCAGACTTTAGACTCAGACTTTAGACTCAGACTTTAGACTCAGACTTTAGACTCAGACTTTATCAGACTCAGACTTTAGACTCAGACTTTAGACTCAGACTTTAGACTCAGACTTTAGACTCAGACTTTAGACTCAGACTTTAGACTCAGACTTTAGACTCAGACTTTAGACTCAGACTTTAGACTCAGACTTTAGACTCTCAGACTTTAGACTCAGACTTTAGACTCAGACTTTAGACTCAGACTTTAGACTCAGACTTTAGACTCAGACTTTATAGACTCAGACTTTAGACTCAGACTCAGACTTTAGACTCAGACTTTAGACTCAGACTTTAGACTCAGACTTTAGACTCAGACTTTAGACTCAGACTTTAGACTCAGACTTTAGACTCAGACTTTAGACTCAGACTTTAGACTCAGACTTTAGACTCAGACTTTAGACTCAGACTTTAGACTCAGACTTTAGACTCAGACTTTAGACTCAGACTTTAGACTCAGACTTTATAGACTCAGACTTTAGACTCAGACTTTAGACTCAGACTCAGACTTTAGACTCAGACTTTAGACTCAGACTTTAGACTCAGACTTTAGACTCAGACTTTAGACTCAGACTTTAGACAGACTTTAGACTCAGACTTTAGACTCAGACTTTAGACTCAGACTTTAGACTCAGACTTTAGACTCAGACTTTAGACTCAGACTTTAGACTCAGACTTTAGACTCAGACTTTAGACTCAGACTTTAGACTCAGACTTTAGACTCAGACTTTAGACTCAGACTTTAGACTCAGACTTTAGACTCAGACTTTAGACTCAGACTTTAGACTCAGACTTTAGACTCAGACTTTAGACTCAGACTTTAGACTCAGACTTTAGACTCAGACTTTAGACTCAGACTTTAGACTCAGACTTTAGACTCAGACTTTAGACTCAGACTTTAGACTCAGACTTTAGACTTTAGACTCAGACTTTAGACTCAGACTTTAGACTCAGACTTTAGACTCAGACTTTAGACTCAGACTTTAGACTCAGACTTTAGACTCAGACTTTAGACTCAGACTTTAGACTCAGACTTTAGACTCAGACTCTCAGACTTTATAGACTCAGACTTTAGACTCAGACTTTAGACTCAGACTTTAGACTCAGACTTTAGACTCAGACTTTAGAGACTCAGACTTTAGACTCAGACTTTAGACTCAGACTTTAGACTCAGACTTTAGACTCAGACTCAGACTTTAGACTAGACTTTAGACTCAGACAGACTTTAGACTCAGACTTTAGACTCAGACTTTAGACTCAGACTTTAGACTCAGACTTTAGACTCAGACTTTTAGACTCAGACTTTAGACTCAGACTTTAGACTCAGACTTTAGACTCAGACTTTAGACTCAGACTTTAGACTCTCAGACTTTAGACTCAGACTCTCAGACTTAGACTCAGACTTTAGACTCAGACTTTAGACTTTTAGACTCAGACTTTAGACTCAGACTTTAGACTCAGACTTTAGACTCAGACTTTAGACTAGACTCAGACTTTAGATCAGAAGACTTTAGACTCAGATTTAGACTCAGATTTAGACTGACTCAGACTCAGACTTTATAGGACTCAGACTTTAGACTCAGACTTTATCAGAGACTTTAGACTCAGACTCAGACTTTAGACTCAGACTTTAGACTCAGACTTTAGACTCAGACTTTAGACTCAGACTTTAGACTCAGACTTTAGACTCAGACTTTAGACTCAGACTTTAGACTCAGACTTTAGACTCAGACTTTAGACTCAGACTTTAGACTCAGACTTTAGACTCAGACTTTAGACTCAGACTTTATAGACTCAGACTTTAGACTCAGACTTTATAGACTCGACTTTAGACTCAGACTTTAGACTCAGACTTTAACTACAGACTCAGCTCTGACTCTGGACGGGGAGGTCGGCTGAGTGGACTTTAACCTTTCGACTGCAGTCGTCACAAAACAGTTTGAATCGTTTGGTCCAAAGTCGAGTCACGAAACATTAGAAATCACTGAGCTCATCTCACAAAGAACACAACAGTTTAGAACCTGAAGAGAAACCAGACCAGACTGGTCAGGACCAGGTTGAACCAGGTCTAAAGCAGGTCTAAAGCAGGTCCTAAACCAGGTCTAAACCAGGACTAAACCAGACTAAAACCAGGACTAAACCAGGACTGAAACCAGTCTAAACCAGGACTAAACAGGACTAAACCAGTCTAAACCAGGTCTAAACAGGTCAGGTAAACCAGGTCTAAACCAGGTCTAAACCAGGTCTGAATCCAGGTCTAAACCAGGTCTAAAACCAGGTCTGAACCAGGTCTAAACCTGAACTAAACCTGAACTAAACCAGGTCTAAAACCAGGTCTAAACCAGGTCTAAACAGGTCTAAACCAGAACTCTAAACCAGGACTAAACCAGGTCTGAACCAGGTTGAACCAGGTCTAACCAGGTCTGAACCAGGTCTGAACCAGGTTAAACCAGGTCTGAACCAGGTCTAACCAGGTCTGAACCAGGTCTAAACCAGGAACTAAACCAGGACTAAACCAGGACTAAACCAGGACTAAACAGGTCTAAAACCAGTTAAACAGGTCTAAACCAGGTCTAAACCAGGTAAACCAGGTCTAAACAGACTAACCAGGACTAAACCAGGACTAAAACCAGGACTAAACAGGACTAAACCAGGTCTAAACTAGGTCTAAACAGGTCTAAAACTAGGACTAAACCAGGTCTAAACCAGGTCTAAACCAGGTCTAACACTAAACAGGTCTAAACCAGGTCTAAACCAGTCTAAACCAGGTCTAAAGCAGGTCTAAACCAGGTCTAAACCAGGACTAAACCAGGACTAAACCAGGACTAACCAGGACTAAACCAGGTCTAAACTAAACCAGGTCTAAACAGGTCTAAACCAGGTCTAAACCAGGACTAAACCAGGACTAAACCAGGACTAAAACCAGGACTAAACGGTCTAAACCAGGACTAAACCAGGACTAAACCTAAACCAGGTCTAAACCAGGACTAAACCAGGTCTAAACCAGGACTAAACCAGGACTAAACCAGGACTAAACCAGGACTAAACCAGGTCTAAACCAGGACTAAACCAGGTCTAAACCAGTCTAAACCAGGACTAAACCAGGACTAAACCAGGTCTAAACCAGGACCTAAACAGGACTAACCAGGACTAAACCAGGACTAAACCAGGTCTAAACCAGGACTAAAACAGGACTAAACCAGGTCTAAACCAGGTCTAAAGGTCTAAACCAGGTCTAAACAGGACTAAACCAGGTCTAAACCAGGTCTAAAGCAGGACTAACCAGGCTACCAGGTAACCAGGTCTAAACCAGGACTAAACCAGGTCTAAAACCAGGTCTAAACAGGACTAAACCAGGTCTAAACCAGGACTAAACAGGTCTAAACCAGGTCTAAAAGGACTAAACCAGGTCTAAACCAGGACTAAAGCAGGACTAAACCAGGTCTAAACCAGGTCTAAACCAGGTCTAACCAGGACTAAACCAGGACTAAACCAGGTCTAAACCAGGTCTAAACCAGGTCTAAACCAGGACTAAACCAGGACTAAACCAGGACTAAAACCAGGACTAAACCAGGTCTAAACCAGGTCTAAAGCAGGACTAAACCAGGGCTAACCAGGTCTAAACAGGTCTAAAGCAGGACTAAACCAGGACTAAACCAGACTAAACCAGGTCTAACCGCAGGTCTAAACCAGGACTAAACCAGGTCTAAACCAGGGACTAACCAGGTCTAAACCAGGGTCTAAACAGGTCAAACACGTGCTGTAGAAGGTCCGTCACGTCCAGCTCCCAAAGTTTGGAATGATTTTGTCAACATTTTAAACTTTTTCCCGAATCGAGGCATTTGCAGAATGAGACACGACGGAACCTGAGACACAGACACAGGATCAGAGTTAGTCCAGGTCCAGACCAGGTCCAGACCCAGTCCCGGTCCGGTTCAGACCTCAGACAGCTTGAGTTTGTTGCTGTGGAAAGAATGTTCCAGAAGCTGTTGGACCGTGGGCAGGATCAGGCCGTGATCCGGGTCTAAGAAGATCTGGTAACAGAACATGTCCTGGACCTTCCCTCCTGAAGCACTGCAAGAGCAATCAGAGAACACCTGTAGAGCCAATCGGAAAGCAGAACACAGAGACAACAGACCAATCAGGACCAAGCTGGAGATAGAACAGACTCACAGTTTGAGCAGAGGATCCAGAGCCAGGATGTCATGCATCAGAACCGTCAGAAACTCCTCTGGATCTGGGACAGAGGAACAGCTGTAAGGTGTGTGACGGAGATAGCAGCTGTTAAAGGTCTGTGAACAGCTGGTGTGTGACGGAGAACAGCTGTAGGTGTGTGACGGAGAACAGCTGTAAGGTGTGTGACAGATAAGACAGCTGTAAGGTGTGGGACAGAGAACAGCTGTAAGGTGTGTGACGGAGAACAGCTGTAAGGTTTGATGACGGAGAACAGCTGTAAGGTTTGTGACGGAGAATAGCTGTAAGGTCTGTGACGCACTGTAGAGCCAAGCTTCCCACAGTGAGTCTTTACGTTATTCCTACGTCTGTTTTGTTGCACAGGAGCTGCGCCATCCCCCTACGTCCAACTCAATTTCTAGCCGTTGTTTCAGGCGTTTGTCACTTTTTCTTTTATTCAAAACACTTTTAGTCTCACAAAATTAAATCTGCGTAAAAACAGAAAAACCGTATCAGTGTTTCTTACCTGTGTATCGAGGAGGAGACATAGAAAGCCAATCTTCCAAAGGGTTTCCAGGTGTTTGTATAATTATTCCATCGCCGGCGAGCAGCAGCTGTCCAAATGTCTGAGCCTGTTTAAATCGAGCTGTTTGTGTCCAACTCCAGGTCTGGTTCTCCCTGTGTCTCAGGTGATCTGCGTTTCCCCCGCACGCTCCAGGTCCGTGGTATTCTACAGTTTTTAGTTTCTGCGTACATAAACTCGTCGTAGAAAATCTTTAACAAGACCATAGACCTGACTACGAACTTATACGAACGAGCTGCGAGCACTGTTTTTTTCTTAATAACGCCTCAAGAATGACGAGGAAATTAGCAAAAAAGGTTGGCAGAGAGGTCGTAGCAGGTCGTAGCAGGTCGTAGAGAGGTCGTAGCGGGTCGTAGCAGGTCGTAGCGGGTCGTAGCGGGTCGTAGAGAGGTGTAGCGGGTTGTAGAGAAGGTCGTAACGAGGTCATAGCAGGGTTGTAGAGAGGTCATAGCGGGTTCGTAGCAGGTCGTAGTGGGTCGTAGCAGGTCGTAGCGGTCGTAGAGAGGTCGTAGCAGGTCGTAGTGGGTTGTAGCAGGTCCGTAGCGGGTCGTAGAGAGGTCGTAGCAGGTCGTAGTGGGTTGTAGCAGGTCGTAGCGGGTCGTAGAGAGGTTCGTAGCAGGTCGTAGCGGGTCATAGCAGGTCGTAGCGGGTCGTAGAGAGGTCGTAGGGGTCGTAGCAGGTCGTAGCGGGTCGTAGCGGGTTCGTAGAGAGTCGTAGCGGGTTGTAGAGAGGTCGTAGAGAGGTCATAGCAGGTTGTAGAGAGGTCATTAGCGGGTTCGTGAGCGGGTCGTAGAGAGGTCGTAGCAGGTCGTAGTGGGTCGTAGCAGGTCGTAGCGGGTCGTAGAGAGGTCGCTAGCAGGTCGTAGTGGGTTGTAGCAGGTCGTAGCGGGGTCGTAGAGAAGTCTTGCAGGTCGTAGTGGTTGTTAGCAGGTGTAGCGGGTCGTAGAGAGGTCGTTAGCAGCGTCGTAGCGGTCATAGCAGGTGTCGTAGCGGGTCGTAGAGAGGTCGTAGCGGTCGTAGCGGGTCGTAGAGAGGTCGCTAGCGGTCGTAGCAGTCGTAGCGGGTCATAGCAGGTCGTAGCGGGTCGTAGCGGTCGTAGAAGAGTCGTAGCAGGTCGTAGCGGGTCATAGCGGGTCGTAGCGGGTCGTAGAGAGGTCGTAGCAGGTCGTAGGCGGGTCATAGCAGGTCGTAGCGGGTCGTAGAAGAGGTCGTTAGCGGGTCGTAGCAGGTTCGTAGCGGGTCGATAGAGAGCGTAGAGAGGTCGTAGCGGGTCGTAGAGAGGTCGTTGCGGGTCGTAGAGAGGTTGTAGCAGGGTTGTAGCGGGTCGTAGCAGGTCGTAGCGGGTCGTAGCAGGTCGTAGCAGGTCGTAGCGGGTCGTAGAGAGGCTCAGTAGCGGTCGTAAGCAGGTCGTAGGGGTCATAGAGAGGTCGTAGCGAGTCGTTAGCGGGTCGTAGAGAGGTCGTAGCGGGTTAGCAGGTCGTAGCGGGGTCGTTGCGGGTCGTAGAGAGGTCGTAGCAGGTTGTAGCGGGTCGTAGCAGGTCGTAGCAGGTCGTAGCGGGTCGTAGCAGGTCATTGTGACTGTGGCTTTAGCTCTGATCAGGATCTTTGTTTGGACGTGTTTGTTAAACTCTGAAGCTGAAGTTCAGAGCAGACTAACAGTGGATTTACACTAAGTGCAACTTGGATGCGAGTCGTGACTCCACGCGAGTCACGCAGAACTTAGAAAGTGCTTAAAACCAATGCGTTGATTTACACCGTGCTCCGACATGACCGAGTGCGAGAGTCGCGCGACTCTGCGGAAAGAATCCGCATGAAGTCTATTTTTTCCCGGAGACCGCAGCGGTCTGGTGCGGCTTTCAATTCATTATACGAGCGTTCTCGCGGGAATCTACGTGACTCCACGTGGCTTTGGACGAAACCGGACCACAGTTGACAGCATCTAGTGTAACAGGCACTTAGCAAGAAACCTGCACGTGTCTCGACCCGCACCAGCCTCACAGTCTGTGTACATCCAGCGTAAGTGTTTGTGGAGACGTCAGGTTTACACGTTCAGCCAAAGTGAATCTGCGTCACAAAGTTGAGTTCAGCGCAGTGAGTTTGGCGCGTTCATGCATCTGCAGTGAGGAACTTAACCCTGCGTCTGCTGCACTAAGACCACATCGAGGGTTTGGTCCAGCCCTGGTCCGACTCAGAGGTGAGGTTTTTACTGACAAATGATTATGACTTTTAGATTCAAAACCACCAAACAAACAAAGAACAATCAGACATTTCTCTGTTTTTCAGCCGTAGAGCTGTGTGTCAATGTGTGAGGAGTTTTTAGAACAAAATGGTGTCTGTTTCTGGTGTTTGAGGTGTTTGAGGTGAACCTTTCTCGTCGGTGGTGAAGGTTTGGCTGAAGCCGTGTTTCTGAAGCTGTCTCCGCAACTCATCACGTGACGACCGTCCACAAAACCGTCTCTGCAACAAACACAAACACACGACATTTACAACAAACACACGACATTTACAACAACACACAACATTTACAACAAACACACAACATTTACAACAACACACGACATTTACAACAAACACACAACATTTACAACAAACACACGACATTTACAAACACTGTTCACTAAAGTTTGAGTTCAAATAAAACTTAAAACAGAAACAAAAGAGAAAGTATGAATAAAGTTTGACTGAACAGCTGATGTTTTAGAGGGTTTAGTTTAGATTGACTTCATGCTGCGTTCAGACCGGACAGCTTATTTGCATCAAAATTTGCCTAAACGCACGTAACATTGTGCTGTTATTTATGCTGTTGACGCCTCAATAAGCTTCCAAAACGCTCTGACGCGCGTCAAGGCTGTGGTGCACACTTTTAAAACCAGACGCTCTGCATCCCGCTTTTACACGTCGGCGGTGTACGCAGGCTTGTGAGTGCTTTGTTTTCTCATGACGGAGGATCAGGTCATGGATCAACAGCTAACTGAACATTACATTACGTTACATTATACAAGCAGCTAGCAAAAGCAAACATGTGTACATTTTAAAACGTATCCATAACTTCCTCACTTGTCCTCCTACAGGTTCTGTCCTTTTTGATTCTGTCTCTGTACTCCATTGTCACGTCGTAGAGACCGGTTTGGCCAACACAGCTTCATATTCTTCCAGATATGACAAAGCGCCAGTACGTCACAGGACCGTAGTGTCTGATGTGGATTCGAGCTTCCAGATGCTGGAAGTTCAGCCAAAGCGTCCGCCGCAGGTTTGAGCTTCCACTCCGGCAAGACGCCTGGACAAGCGAATTTCAACGCCCAACGCGACGAAACTTCACTGGACGCCCAAAGACGCAGGTTTACATTGACTTAACATGTAAACTGGACACATTAGACGCTCTGATGCTCTGGTCTGAACTCAGCATTAGAGTTTAGAGTTAGTTTAGAGTGAATTTAGAGTTATTTTTCCCCGTCTCAGAGGGTTTAGGGTCAGTTACAGTTAGTGTACAGATAGTTTAGTTAGTTTAGAGTTAGTTTAGAGTTATTTTTCCCGTCTCAGAGGGTTTAGGGTCAGTTACAGTTAGTGTACAGATAGTTTAGTTAGTTTAGAGTTAGTTTAGAGTTATTTTTCCCGTCTCAGAGGGTTTAGGGTCAGTTACAGTTAGTGTACAGATAGTTTAGTTAGTTTAGAGTTAGTTTAGAGTTATTTTTCCCGTCTCAGAGGGTTTAGGGTCAGTTACAGTTAGTGTACAGATAGTTTAGTTAGTTTAGAGTTAGTTTAGAGTTATTTTTACCGTCTCAGAGGGTTGACGATGTCCTGCAGGAGAATCTTCTGAACTTCTGCGTCTTGAGGCGACGTCGGTTTGAACAAAAGAGAATCCAGAACCGACGAACAACTGAACAAACTGAGACAGAAGAGAAAAAGAATGTTAAGATACTCGATGTTAGTTCCAGAGACTCCTGCAGTTCCGTCGTCTGACCTGAAGAGGGCGCTGTCCATGTAGCAGGAGTTGTGGTGACCCTGGACACCCTTCATCTTCCCCACCAGGAGGCGCTCCACCTGTTCCACACTCACAGGAGGAACCGGCGCTAAAAGAATAAAGAGCAGAAGAAGTGAGACGAGAGGAAGAGTTTAAAAGAGAGGGGCGGAGCTTTACAGAGAGGGGCGGAACTACGTGTGACTCTTTCCTCACAGCAAGAAGGTCCTGGGTTCGACTCCCGGGGTCACCCTTTCTATGTGGAGTTTGCATGTTCTCCCCGTGTCTGCGTAGGTTTCCTCCTACCACTAAAAACATTATGTGCCTCCCCTCTCCAGGACGACAGAATGAGCTGTAGAGCTAGAATCTAGTTCAAACATCTGCCTTTGTGCTTCATGTAACAGGTGAGTTTCACATTCTAGAATTCTTGGCAGACGAAATCAAGAATCATGATCTGGCTCCGAGAAAATCATGATTTTAATGATCTGCCGTTTCACCCAAACTCTGTAAGCTGATTCAAAGAGAAACGTTTCAAGCCTTAGAGTTAGGGTTCTTAAGAGAGTCAGTCCTGTCACTTCTACAGTCGGCTTGTTTGGTTCTTTCTCCTCCAGGTTTAGAAGGATTAACGACAGTGGGACTTCTGTCTGTTTTACTCTCGGACAATCTGCTTCGGCTTATACAACAATCACAGTTTAACTATTTCACAGCCGACAGCTTATTTGTGTAAAATTTCGCCAGTTATTTATGCTGTTGACGCCTCAATAAGCTTCCAAAACGCTCTGACGCACGTCAAGGCTTTGCTGGACAAAAAGACACTTTTAACGCCCCAAAGCGCTTCTTCTCTGTGTTTAAACACTCTGTCCTCCTCCAGTGTCACGTCCTACAGCAGGTTAAACACTCTGTCCTCCTCCAGTGTCACGTCACAGCAGTTAGATCCATTGAGGCTTTGTCAGTCCAGATCAGGTCCATGTTGGTTGTTTTGTGTCACCAGATTTTCAGAGCATACGAACGACCAAGTCTTTGAAAAAAGCCCCAAACAAGCGAAAGTTCATAAAGACTTGAGTAAACAGTCGTCCTTTCCACTTGATGTGAGTCCATGTGTCACAGGAGTGGAGTCTATTATTGGCTGAATCGTCTGAAGATGGATTTTCCCAACTCGAGTGGCGGATGCAGCTTTGAGCGAAGTTGCATCCGCAGCAAGTTTGAGCTTCCAATCTGCAAGATGCCACGTTTCCGGACACCTAAACGCTCGTCAACGGACGCCCCAGACGTTAATACGCACCACAGATACGTACGCTTGAACGCTCAAGACGCTCAAGGTTTACATTGACTTAACATTGAAATGGAAGCATGAACGCACCATAACGTTTCTGTTTGCTACATCTACAATCATGTGAGTTTGGGTTTTGTTAAGTTGTGGTTATATGTTTGTAAGTCGTGGGCCTATCCACATTCAGCCGACGTGTTTTAGGCCCAAAGTTCACCTCAGGAGTCACAAAGAGTCGGACTTTAAGACACGTTGAGTCTGTCAGACTTTAGCCCCGCCCACACGTCACCAGACTCACCTGATTGGTCGAAGCCGTTGTGATCGGCTCGAGCTCTCTTCAGAGGACTGTTGTGATTGGACGGATCGCTCTGATTGGACGAGTCTCGGCCGTTCTTATTGGTCGTTCTCTGGGGGAAACGTGAGTCTGGACGACAGGACGACAGCTTCACGAACAGAGCGTGTTTGTTTGGACATTTAAAGAATCTCTGTCCTCGGTACGTCCCGTCGGTCACACCCGAGGCTCCTCCTGAAGAGACAGAGACACGTCAGGACAAGTGAGAGACAGAGACACAACAGGGACAGGGACACGACGGGACAGGAGGACAGGAGAGACATTTGTGTAAAGACCAGCTCCTTTACCAGCTCCAGGCCGACCATCTCGTGTGGAGCGTCGGGCAGAAGTCCCACCCAGCGAACGATCCCAAAGCCCGTCCCGTTTGCCAGATCAATCTCCACGGCAGAACCCAGAGATCTGCAGTGATCCTGAGGTCCAGCAGGGGCGTCGCAGAGTCTGGGTCTGTGTACAGGTCTGAGGAGTCCAGGTCCGGCTCAGAGGGAGACGCTGAGGACAGAGGAGGAAACAGGAGAGGCATCAGGAACAGGGATGGAACAGTTCTGATGATGTCGAGATTTCAAAACTGTTACAATATCTCGTCATTGTCACCTGACGAGTTCAAACAGCAGGACTTCTGAGTTTAGAACATTAACACTCATTTTATGCAAAAAAACATAAGAAAGAAACAGACTTTAAAGTTAATCTAGTGAGAGTCATTTAGTCTGACGCTGTGCATTTGTAGCCAGGCTAGCGCCACTAGAGCCTCCACAGTCCACACCATTTCACTCCAGCTCTGGTCAGGTATTTCAGAGTGTGTTGCTGCTTGAATCGAGCTTGAAAAACGACGACTAATTAACGAACAGCAAACAGCGGCGACGTCAAATCCAAGCGTCTGTACTCTATGTTTACACACAGCTAATAAACCCGACTGCACACAGCCATGTCAACCTGCAAAATAATAAATATACCCATATTCGCTTTATTAGAAATAAGAATTAAAAATAACTGCTCTTGTAAACGCCAATTGGAATATTCTGATGTAAAAGAAATATCCAGGACTCGTCGATGATGTGCTCCTCGCTTCGACAAAACACAAACTGTGGAAAGAAGAAAGTCTTCAAAGTTTCATCTGGACAGTGTTTCCGAAGATAAAGACGTTTGGACTCATCTGAAGCTCCGCCCCCTGAGGAGGGGCTAAACCCAAACACACCTGTTCCTAAACTGGTTTGGTGGGTCCTAGCTTCAAACAATGGAAACAAAGCTAGACCCTAAACCCTAACAAGTTTGGGTTAGGGTTTTAACGTCTCGAGCTTCGCAAACACTGTCCAGATGAAACTCTGAAGACTTTTTACTATGGATCACTCCTGGATTAATGAGGGATTACACCATCTTGCCACAAACTGTCGAAAGAAACACGAAAAACCTGTGCACGGAGAGACAACACCGAGTCGCTTATGAGGTTTGTTTTTGTGTGTTAACCCTGAACACATTCTAACGCTATGAAAGTGCAACAGACTGACAAACCCAGTGTATTTCTGGCTCTTTATGTAGGCTGTTTGTGGTTTACTTTTCTTCTGAAGATGTGGCAACAACAAACCGTTTAATCTGTTCAAGTGTTTGTGTCTTTGGTCAAAACACCTTTCATTCTCACAAAGTTAAGCCTGCGTAACAACAGCTAAACAGTGTCCAGTGCCTTACCTGCGGTGTAGAGGAGGAGCGTAACAACAGCCAGCATAACAACAGCTAAACAGTGTCCAGTGCCTTACCTGCGGTGTAGAGGAGGAGCGTAACAACAGCCTGCGTAACAACAGCTAAACAGTGTCCAGTGCCTTACCTGCGGTGTAGAGGAGGAGCGTAACAACAGCCTGCGTAACAACAGCTAAACAGTGTCCAGTGCCTTACCTGCGGTGTAGAGGAGGAGCGTAACAACAGCCTGCGTAACAACAGCTAAACAGTGTCCAGTGCCTTACCTGCGGTGTAGAGGAGGAGCGTAACAACAGCCTGCGTAACAACAGCTAAACAGTGTCCAGTGCCTTACCTGCGGTGTAAGAGACACGCAAAGCAAATCTTCCAAAGCCTCTCCGGGAGTTGAAGATTGGATTAGTTCAGAAGAAAAGAAAGTTTGAAGCTCCACAACAGTATTATTCCAGCGTGAACGTGCAGGGCTACTGTCCAAGTGTCTGCGCCCGGGTAAAGTGAACTGTCCTCTTCATGTTTGGGTCGTCGAGCTGCGTCTCTGATCCGTGTTCACACCCATGTTTACGCTGTACTTCCCGGACTACAGCTGATTTGTTCATACGTCGTAACGAACAGACGGCAGAGATTGGTTAATGCGACAATGGACTCGCCCACCATAGAACAAACAAGCTCTAATGATGCAACGTCAGACGGTTTCCACGGAGTGAAACTGGCTGATACATCAGGCTAGTGAATTTGCACCACAGAAAAGGGAAAATGATCCTTCTATTTTCAAATTGATTCTTGATTTAAACAGCAACATCTGAAGGAAGGTTTGGTTTTTGCAAGCTCCAGAAAATGTGCCGAGGTTTGAAGGGGCCATGAGCATCGCAGAAGTTTATTCGGCTCAGACTGAAACTGTGACACCAGCAGAGCAGAAGGATGACTCAAAGTGAAAGTGAAAGTATTGCTGGGTTTCAGATGACATCACAACATTCTACAGTCCAATGTTATTTCAATCAGACTGGGGGCAGGTAAAATGAAGTTTGTTTAAAAGGAACCCCGAATATTTACATAAATAGATCGAAAATACTTGGCGTAGGTATACTTACTAAAAAGTAGAACTTAAAGTAAACAAATATTCGCCGTTTGACGTAAAATTGTTATGTTTACAACAACTTCCTGATATTACGGGCGCCGCCATCTTGAGGTGATGACGCAGAATCGTGTGGCGCACTGGCGCAGTGAGCGTCAGTCGTGAGACGCACTGGAGCAGTGAGCGTCAGTCGTGAGACGCACTGGAGCAGTGAGCGTCAGTCGTGAGACGCACTGGAGCAGTGAGCGTCAGTCGTGAGACGCACTGGAGCAGTGAGCGTCAGTCGTGAGACGCACTGGAGCAGTGAGCGTCAGTCGTGAGACGCACTGGAGCAGTGAGCGTCAGTCGTGTGACGCACTGGAGCAGTGAGCGTCAGTCGTGAGGCGCACTGGTGCAGTGAGCGTCAGTCGTGTGACGCACTGGAGCAGTGAGCGTCAGTCGTGAGGCGCACTGGTGCAGTGAGCGTCAGTCGTGTGACGCACTGGAGCAGTGAGCGTCAGTCGTGAGACGCACACAGCAGCTGCAACAGTTGCCGTTGATCTGGTTAACAGGAGCGTCAGTTGTTTGTTGTAAAATGGTACATTGAGTGGCTTTTGGTTGTGATTTGGTCTCGGGAGGAAACAAGGAGAATGTTTAAGCTTTCATAACTTTCCTCGTAGTTACACGATTCGACGTCATACTACCCATAATGCACTGTGTTGTAAACAATGATGGCGTCTTCCGTGAAAATATATTTCGTAAAAGTTTAATAAAACGGTAGATTTTTCAGATTATTTTTGTGTGTATTTATATCTTTGATGATATAAGGAAAACTCGAAAACAAACATTAAAAAATTCTCGGGGTTCCTTTTAAATGCAGTTCATTTTGCAATGCAAAAGTTTATTGGGTCTAGTCACCCTAAAAATCTTCACTTTTTAAATTTATTAAATCATTTTTGAAATATTTCATGGCAAAGTTCAATGTTATTAATAGGAGAAACTGGCTCTTGCCCCCAATCTGACTTTAACTGACAAGAATTCTAGAATGTGAAACCCAGCAATATGATTAGTGTGGTACCTGCTTCATACTCCGCTTTGGCCACGCCCTCAAGAGGAACCACCGACAAGCCAGAGTGTGACTGCAACACAAACATCTCACTGAGAAACACCCAACACACACAGCTACACATCTACGCACACACAGAACCTGAACCTGACCAGAACAGGACTCACTTGGATGTGGACCATCGTTCCCATGTCGTTGGTGTAGATAAAAGACACTTTGCCGTTCACAGGTTGATCCATTTCGTCAAAGAAGACGACTTTATCTCCAACTTTGAGTCCAGACTGTCCCAGAGACTCAGGTCCAGACCTGAATCCAGACCTGAGACCAGGTCGTGGAGCAGGCCTGAAACGGTGGGAGAGGTCATAGTTAGACTTAAATCTGGACTAAAGATCCTCCTGTTCATAGTTAGACTTAAATCTGGACTGAAGATCCTCCTGTTCATAGTTAGACTTAAATCTGGACTAAAGATCCTCCTGTTCATAGTTAGACTTAAATCTGGACTAAAGATCCTCCTGTTCATAGTTAGACTTAAATCTGGACTAAAGATCCTCCTGTTCATAGTTAGACTTAAATCTAGACTAAAGATCCTCCTGTTCATAGTTAGACTTAAATCTAGACTAAAGATCCTCCTGTTCATACCGGGTCTGGGTCGGACTGAAGCTGGACTTCACGTAGACCGGATCCTCGTCAGGACCTGGCCTTGGTTCACCGCCCAAGTCTGAGTCTGAGACAAAAGAAATCATGTGACGTGAAACTCAAACATACAGTTTGTAGACACGCTGAGATCTCACAGACACGGCACAGGTATGTCCATCTGTTTAGACCTGTTAAGACCTGGTTCAGACCTGTTTAGACCTGGTTCAGACCTGTTTAGACCTGTTTAGACCTGTTCAGACCTGTTTAGACCTGTTTAGACATCTCACAAACACATTTACATCTGTTTACATTCAACCATCTTTGTTCCAGACGGTTGAAAATACTTTTATGGTGTAAATGTCTTCTCCTGGTGAAGTCAGATTCAGGGTTAAGGTCACACTGACTTAAAATTACAAATGCACTGTCCAGTCTGAATGCAGCATATTAGACGGTGTAATCCCTCATTCGTCCAGGAGTGATCCAGAGTAGAAAGGCTTCAGAGCAGTTTTCTGGACAGTGTTTTCAAAGTTCAAGATGGAAGTATCTGAGACTGTCTGTATTTATACTGAGCTCCTTGTAATACTTGTTATTAAACCAAACATTTGACAGCAGCTTTAAATAAAGAGTGTTTTACCTGCTTCAGACTCCAGCTTCTCCAGTGACGACACCTGAACCATGATGGACATCCCAAAGTCGTCCTGAAACAGGTTTAAGATGAAACGTCTGAGTCTGATAAAGTCTGAGGTCAGAGGTCGGGGATCTGAGCTGTAAAGTCTGACTCACCATGACTCGAGCCACCGGTTTGTCGTTGACCAACTCCACAGACATCACGACGCCTCCTACTGGCTGGTTCTTCGTGGGACAGAACTGAACTCGGTCTCCTTCCTTCAGGTCCTCTGGTCCAGACTTGGTCCCTCGTTTGGTCTTTGGTTCAGGTTTCAGCCTGAGACACAAACACAAAACACACTGAAGGTCATAAACTAACACAGAATGTTCCAGATCCAGACCACTGGATCTGAGGTCTGGATCAACTTTCATCTAAAAATGACGGTTTCAGTTTGACTAAAGCGTCTGAAATCCTGGATTTGAACAAGACTTCTCTTCCACAGCCGCCCTGACTCCAGCCTCTGTCCCTCAGGAGAACACCTGGAGGGACTCTGGACTGGCCTGGGAACACCTGGAGGCAGGGCCGGAGTGGGACTCATTTTCAGCCCGGGAAAATTTTTAATGGACCAGCCCTCTGACAAATAAAAATGTAAATATGTATGCAATTAGACCTATTAATATTATTTTTTACTTTTATGAGTGGGTTATAGCGCCCCAGCAAAGTCAACTGAATCTTTATTTTTTTTAATATAACATGGTTTTGATGTAATTCAGGGGGGTCTGGGGGAATTCTCCCCCAGGAGAATTTTTTAAAATTCTGTGCAATTTCCTGCATTTTGGTGAGTTTTAGATGTGATATTCTTATTGATATGTAATGTAATTTTACTATAATTAACAATATAATTATTATCAAATTCTAATATCAATTTAACATTTTTCATGTTAGATGAGCCCCCCCTTCAAAGGTCCACTTTTTTTTTTTTTAAACCGGCCCTGCTCTTCCCAGGGCAGACTGTGGAGAGGCACAGACCTGGAGGCACAGACCTGGAGGCACAGACGTGGAGGCTCAGACGTAGCAGTGACAGTGGAGCTGGGGCTGTAGAAGCTCTTTTAAACAACACAGACTTCACAACGTGGATCAGGACGTCTGAACTCATGTTTAGTATCACTTTTACATCTCCTGTGTCTTTAAACAGTGAATGTAAAAGCGCCCGCCCCATTAAAATGAATGGCATTTTTCACTAAAGGCGAAAACAATCATAACTCTCTGAATCTGAGGTCTATCTTTGTGAAATAAAAAGTGTCTGAAAGCTTGTGAGTAGTAGAGTGTCGCTGTGGACTTCAAAACACTCACAAGACTCAGGATTTCTATGTTTTAGCTTCATTAGGCGGGATCAGCCAGGTTACAGCACAGCAGCTTTACGCACATGTGGCTCTCTCTCCCTCATGTCGGCGAGAGGGAAAGAGAGAGAGCGTGTGGAGGCGCTAATGTTTCTGAATGAGCCAAAGAGCCGCACTCTGATTGCGGTTCGCAAGCCTCGGGTTCGCCACCCCTGCTCTAGGGCGACTACCCTCGTGCTTTCAGCACGTCTCTGCGTCTTGGTCCAATCCGGCAACAGAACGGGAAATGTGGGCTGACTTGGAACGGAGCTCGGGCCGCTCCAGTCACATCTGTACAAACTGCACTAACATGTACGTGGCATGTACCGTGACATGTACCGGCCCTCGAAGCCCCCGGCCCTTCGGGAAGTCTCCCGACTCTCCCGATTAGCCACGCCGGGCCTGCCTGGAGGGACTCTGGACTGGCCTGGGAACACCTGGGATGAGCCGGAGTGTGGAAGGAGAAGTCTGGTCCTGCTCTGTGACTCCATTCAGGTGAAGGGTAAAAAGATGGAAGATTATATACTGTATCTATCTAAGATCTAAATGTCTCTTCACACATTTGATCTGGAGACAAATATCTGACATTAAACTAATATCATTGTCCTGGAGAAAATCACACAGAAGAACAAATCAGACCTGATTTTTGTTATGTCCCAGGACTTCTTCTGTTGAGCTTTGTCAGACTCAGGATTCCCGTTGGACTCTGGAGAAGTCTCTGGAGACCTTTTGGCAGCTCCTGGTTTAAAATGAAGTTTTAATTTGTTTTTGATTTTTCCATCAACGTTGGACTCTTCAGGCTTCAGTCTCAGGGACTTGGACCTGCTGTTCAGGCCTTTAGCGGCTCCTTGGTTCTGGTCTGGGTCTTCGTACAGACTTGGATCTGCAGACAGAGACTTTGGACCTGCGTCCCAGCTCTGAGGCCTGAGCCTGTTACGACGCTCTGCTCTCAGCTGGTTTGTCCTGGACTGGTCTCTGGGCTGGTCTGTTCTGAGCTGGTCTCTGGACTGATCTCTGGGCTGGTCCTCGTGGAAGTAGTTTGAGATGTAGGACAGAGGCTGGTCCAGGCTGAAGTCCCGGCCCAGCTCTCGGGTCGGGTCCCGGCCCAGCTCTCGGGTCGGGTCTCGGGTCAGCTCTCGGGTCGGGTTCTGGCTCAGGTCTGCGTTGGGACTGGATTCTGGACTGGACTTCAGGACTGGACTGCTGAAAGGTTCCACAGCTGTGATTCTGTTGAAGGCGGCGAAGATGCCACAGTTTTTATCGCAGAGGAAATGCTGCTCTCCTTGGTATGAACCGTCAGTGTCGCCTTTGTCTCGACCAAAACCCTGAAAGACACAAGACCAGTTTGATCAAGAGACACAATCCTCTGAGTTCAACAGATGGGCGGGGCCTAGCTCTCTGGGAGATTTACTGAGGTTAAAAGAAATGTCCAAACTGTAACACAAACATTCTCATTTACTGTACTACCAGCAGCTCTCTGGGTCTAGGGTTTATCTCTCTCTGGGTTTAGGGTTTGTCTCTCTGTGGGTTCATTTCTCTGTGAGTTTAAGGTTTATTTCTCTGGGTTTATCTCGCTGTTCGTGGCTCTTACCAGCAGCTCGATGCCGTAGAACGTGGCCTGCAGCTCTGTGTGGGTTTAGGGTTTATCTCTCTCTGGGTTTAGGGTTTATCTCTCTCTTACCAGCAGCTCGATGCCGTAGTACGTGGCCTGCAGCTCTCGCAGTCGCTGTGGTTTGGTGATGTTTCCGATGAAGCGGACGATTCCTCTCAGGGTTTTGTCGTTGTGCTGGACAAACACGCCGGAGTCGACCTTCAGACTCAGAGCGGAGTCTAAACCTCGCTTCAGCTCGTCCAGTCTCTTATCCTCCGGGAGAGCCAGCAGAAGCCCCGCCTCCTCTCTGCTGATTGGCTGTAAGCGCGTCACCTCCACAGGATAGTCCAGAGAGCTTTGTGTCCCGATGGGAGTCACATGGAGAGGCCGAGACAAGCCTAAAGTCTTGTATCTGAAGCTGGAGCAGTAACAGATTTGACCGACTTTAATGGTGCTGTAGTACGGCTCAGCTTGGATCAGAATAAAGTACTGTGTGTCCTCCGCCATCGCGACCGTCCTGAAACACCACAGAGAGATCAGGGTCAGAGGTCAGAGACATCAGGGTCAGAGGTCAGAGACATCAGGGTCAGAGGTCAGAGACATCAGGGTCAGAGGTAGGGCTGCACGATATATCGATATCGAATCGATACCACGATATTGACAACTGCAATTAGCTAATCACAAAAGCCTCGATTTTCTTCCTTTTCTTATGCAGTACTTTTTTAACAATTGTTTTTGGACACAGCAGCACTATGAAAGTGAACACAGAGCAACACCACAGTGACAGGCTTTAGAACTGCACAACACGACTGTTGTGAGAACTCAGATAGGAATGAGAACTTCTGAGTTCTCACTATATCCATCTGGGACTTGACTCTCTGAAAGTGTTTGAGAAAAGGCGGGGCGTTTAGTGAAATACTTGGAGCTGATTGGATGTGGGGCCGATCTTATTTGAGCTTAGCCAATCACAGCAACAACTCAGAATGGTGTATCTAATGTCTGCGTGAGACAGAACAAGTGTCACACACACAGCTCTTCTTTTGTATTTCTGTTAAAACTGGATCAAAAGCAGCAGAAACACAAACATCCACAGGAGCAGCCGTCTTTGTTTAGCTTGAATCAGACTCGGCGTTAACAGCCGTGTTAGCCCCGCCCTGCTGCAATGTGATTGGGCCTAACTGAATCACATGTTTAAAGAAAGCATGGGAATGCCCTTTGAAGGGACAGAGGAAAGGATATGTTGCTATTTTAGAAACATATATATATTTTTTTTCACTTTGAGAAATACAGACGGTGCAGTCCCTCGTTCATCCAGGAGTGATCCACAGTAGAAGTCTACAAAGTTTCATCTGGACACTGTTTCCAAAGACGTTTCGACTCTCATCCCAAAGTCATATCCAATCTGATTGAAAATGACTTTGGGACAGTGTTGGGTGCAACTTAGTTACTGTGAAAATACTTGTAATTGAATTACAGTTACTAACAAAATACTCTTAGTTACTTTTAAGTAAGAAAAAAACCCCAAAGTGACTTATTTTGTGAGATAAAACAGCTTAAAACAGGCTCAGAATCATTTTTAATGTTGATTTTACTAAAGTTGAGCCTATTTAAGCTACTCATTTGCCCATGCTTAAATGCCAATAATACAATTCTAAATCACATTGTTGATCAATGTTTGCAATAGGGCTGTGCCATTAATCGAAAAATCGAGAGATCGAGATCGAATCGAAACGAATCGTCAATTATTTGTTGGTGGGTTTTGAATCGAAAGATCGAAAAACGAACTTTTTTCAATAAAAATGTGTAGTTTGGAGCAAAAGTCAATCTTAGAGACAGAATAAAGATAGACAGCTTTAAAAATATATCATAATTGGGACATAATAAAAGTTTTAGTTTCGTTTATGTTCATGAATGGCATTTTTCATTTGGTTTTGAAAAGGTTAAGCTAAATCGAATCGAAAATCGAGATCGTGCGATATGAGAAAAAAAATCGTGATTATATTTTTTCCCAGATCGCCCAGGCCTAGTTTGCAATAATACAAACAGAATCGTCCTAAAGTAATGTAACTAAGTTACTTTCTTGGAGCAGTAACTAAGTGTGTAACTAATTACATTTTAAAAAGTAATAAGTAATGAGTAACTAATTACTTTTTCAATACTTTTCCCCAACACTGCTTTTGGATGAGAGTCGAAACGTCTTGATCTTTGGAAACACTGTCCAGATGAAACCAATGTTTCTGTCACATTCACATGTTTCTTAAGTTTGATGTTTTAAAAGTGACGTGTTAGAAAATTAAAAATATACAATATATTTGATCGTAACAAGCGTAATCATGAATAATTGCATAATCTGGATATTCTGTCTCACAATATTTGCAATTATACAGTTTGATATTGTAAGCCTAGTAATTGTGTAGTCAAATTCAAAAAATCTAAATCTGTATCAATCTGATTCTAGGGCTCAAATAGCTTCCATTCGTAAAGAGATTGGCAAAGGCAACTCTTAAAGGGAACCCTGGATATGAGGACAAATCTGTCTAAAACACTAGTACTGCTCATGTTTATTAAAATAAATCACAAACAAATATAGAACTGCTTAACATTTTTTATAAAATTGTCATTGTTTATGTTGTTTTCAAGCCACTGGGAGCCGCCATTTTGGTTGATGACATAAAATAGTGTTTCCATGGTTACTCCCACAATTTCATCTGTGAACAAAATATAGATGATGATATTATAAGTGTTTAAAAATTCCATTTTGTGCAGTGTCTGAAGCACCTGGAAATGTTAAATATAAAAATACAATTGTGTCTCTTTTATTTAGAGTAAAGTCAGACTCAGATTTCAGCTCTAAGCCTCCAAATAAAAAAGTCTGCAAAAATTCAAACATTTTAATGTGACTTTTGTTTTGGCTGCACCAACATTTGTTTGATCCTAAAACTCATTTCTCCCTCAGTGACCTTCATATTTTACAGAGGAAATGTCCAAACCCCAAATAATCCACATCTAGAGTCATTTATGTCTAAACACCAGCTTTAACAATCATTATATCTACTAATCTACTGTTTTTCTTTTGTTCAGAGAAAGTTGTCACTTCTGAAGAGTCTGTTTGGTTCAGAAGTAAAAACTACAGAGACACAGCTTTAAACAGACTCCAGACATTTACCTCCAAAGGATCAGGAACAGTTTTAGTTTGAATTTTTACAGATTTTAGTCAAACGTGTGAGGGGAGAAGGCCAGAATGAGAAGTTGGGTTGAACCAGTACTTCTGTGACAAACACATAACAGCCATAACAAGACAACATTATAACATGTGTCACTGTAGTAATAATATTTTTACTACTTCACATAAACTTGAATTATAGAGGTTATGCACTGACATCATTTTGCTTAGCAACATTTAGATGTATTTCTTTGTTGTCGTGGCAACGGCTTGTTAGTTGCAAGTTTGTCTGCTAAAACAGTTGATGATTTAGGACATTTTAACTGCAACAACAAACTCAAAAACATCTTTTTTAAGAAGAAAAGGTCATAAGTTCAACTGTGTGATTTTAATGTCTGATAGATGTGAGAAGCTAAAGTTTATCTGCTTTGCTACAACTGTTGACATGATTTTCTCTGTTTACATGTCAGTTACAACCCAGTGCTCAGTAGACTTGTGGTGGGTTGAATTTGTTATCAAACTGTAGTTTATTTTTCCTGTTTTATCTGTTTATTGAACTCTTACAAGAGAAAATGTCTTTTTCTCCATTAACTCTCATGCAATCCTTGTCACTCAGCATGAAACATTTAGAATGCTCTGATGTCACCTGCAGAACCTCTATTGAATAACCTGATATTCTTCACATCGCTATTAAAGATACAGGAGCTCGTCTCATGAACCTGCAGGGATTAAACAAAAGACGTCAGCGCTTAAACCTGCTGTAAAGAAAATAATGTGAAGGTAAATAACACTCGTCCTGCAGGTGGCGCCGTTCAGCAGCTCCGCGCAGCTTTAACTTCACCCGAAACAAGTTTGATTTTCACCTCAGAAACAGCCGAAGAGGCCTCTCTCTACGTCACAAAGGGTTTCGTTCTTCAAATAAACAAACTTAACTAACTCCGTCTGTCCGCAGTGACGTCACTTTAACTCTCGCACCGCAGTTAAAAGAGTTTGTTTTAATAATAAATACAGTTTTTGTCCACTCTTCCTTCTCACAACAACACTATTATATACAGTTCACTTGTTTAGACTTAAAAACCTTTACAAACGCGCTTTTCTCCGCTCCAGCTCCGTGTCCGTGTTTAGTCCGTGATTAGTCCGTGTCGTGTCCGTGCGTGACCCGAGCCGCTCAACGACGTTAACCCGGGTCTTTCCAGAGTAACTTTCAGAGTAATTCCAGAGTAAGTTTACCTTCAGAGGTTCGGCTCAGTCTGACTCACGGTTCTTCTGTTTTTACTGCAGATTTCTCTCGTTTTCAGCTCCAACAGCCGCAGCAGTTCTACGTGTTTTTACCGAACTAACACACTTTCACTTCCTCTTTCACTTTTGACCCCACGTGACCGACGCGCACCTTTACAACCTGAGATTATAAACGTGTTTTCTGGTGTTTTACTGATGTGATGTTTGTTCTGCAGTCAAGAGAAGATATGTATGATCTAAGATGAGTTTCTGGCGCTCAGAGTCACGTATTTAATCTGGTTTAAACTGAATCTTTCACAAACACGTTTCACAAACACGTTTCACTCTCATGTCGCAGCTACAAACTGGACAAAGCTAAGTTTACTCTTAAAACTTAAAACTCTGCTGTTTAAAAGACACTTCTCACATAAGTCACCCAGAGTGTTTTACAGAACTGTGTTAATCTGTGTTAAACTGTATTAATATTACAATAAACAAACATAAAAGAGTTTCACGTCAAAGTAAATCCTCTGAGTCACAAACAGATCAACAACAGTTTAAAGTCATTTTCTCTGTTTCATTTTGTGATTTTAGTGAACATAAACGTTCTTTTCTCCGGACTGCGGCCGTCGGCAGGGGGCGCACAGGCACACGGTAAATAATCCAACAAAACATAAAATAAATAAATTAATATTTATATATGTTTAAAATACAAATAAAATGAATCCTAACACTCAAAGTTCAAATTAAATGTAAAAATGTTTAAAATAGAGAATAAATAAAAAATATGTAAAAAAAACCTCCCCTGACGTGATCTGCGTGTGCGTGGTGCGTGTGCGTGGTGCGTGGTGACGTTGCGTTGTGGCGTCAGACGTAATCATCTAAAATGGCGGAGCGCGAGGCGCTGCGGAGACAGATCGAGCTGCTCCAGAGTAAGTTTGACCTTTTATCAACTAAAAACAGATAAAAACTGTTTAAACTAAAGTTAACGTAGACGTACGGAGCCGTGGCACGTGCGTGGTCACGTGTGAGTCACGTGTGAGTCACGTGTTTAACGTCTGGAACATAAAACTGTAAAAAGTGCCTCGAAAATCAGATAAATGTGATTTTAATGTGGAAATAAAGACACAGGAGACAGTTTAGCCTCAGAAACTGTTTAAACCAGAGGATCAGGCGTTAGTTTAGTTTAGTTTGTATAATAATAACGTTACATTTATCATGTTAAAGAATAGAACCGTGAATCAGACATAAACACACGTAACAGAACAGTAAATTAACTCATGAAGACGAGTTTATTAAACACAAAACACACTTACCACCGCTAAAGGTTTGTCTTTAAAAGAGTTACAGTGAGATTAATCCTGCTGCTGCGGTTCGTTTCCAGTTCAAACACAAACATCTGTGACTGTGGCTGATGCTAAACTTAAGACATTTAAACCTTTAAAGACTAAACAAAAGTTAAAACACCTGTCACCAGTGTTTACGTTTAAACCTCAGACTCACTTTGTTTGTCGTGAGTGAAGTTTCTGTCCCTGAATCTGTCCTGATCCTGAGGTTTTACAGAACGAAGCTGATTAAACAAACCAAATAGAACTACTTCTTATGTCTCAGTGGTTCTTGGCTCCCGGGGCTTTGCTGTTGTGTGGAGTTTATTATAATGATTCAGAACCGTTCAGATGTCGTCGTGGTAAATGTAGGTTTGTGTTTTCTGCTCCAGACGATTGAACCGAAGCTTTTGTCTTCAGACTAAAACCAGACCGTCACAGTTTGTGTTTGAAGTCTGAGTTTAATAAACCTGATCCTGTGTTTCAGATCTGATCGACCGACACAAGAGTCTCCATGGAAACGCTCCGGCCGCAGGACCCCGGACCAGACCGGGTCCTCAGGCCGGTCTTCAGTCCAGTCTACGTCCTCGTCTGGACCTGCAGCTGCTCCACCTGTCAGACAAACACCTGTCGGCCGCAGCTTCAAAGCAGAACCTCCGGACCAGAACCAGACCAGGTCCTCAGTCCGGTCTACGTCCTCGTCTGGACCTGTCGCACCTGTCAGACCTGCTGCTCCAGTCGCTCCTGTCGGCTGCAGCTCCAGAGCCGCTCAGGGTGAGAAGACTCAACTTTTCCTTGTGTTTAAAGGTTGTATGGAGGATTTTCAAAAGTTGTTTGTTGTCAGTCTCGGTCAAAAACAGTTGTATAGATTTGTAACAGCCTTGTACTTCTGCTAAACAAAGAAGAATTATACAAATATATAAACTGTGGACAAGAGGAGACCAGTAACGAGGTACCTCGTTATCTATTGGCTTATGAACCTGTCAGTCAAACCCTCAGTGTTCTCAGTATCTCATTGGTCCAGTTACAGTGAGGGGCGTGGCTCTGGGAGGAGAAACACATGAGCATCAATCCTCCAGACAACCTTTTAAGTTCTGAAGTTTGAGGCAATTAAACAAATCCTAATGTTGTAATATAAACATGATTGTGTTTTATCCTCTTTAACTGAACCAAACAGACTCTTATTCTAATCTTATCTACATAAATGTGACTGTGGTTTTATCTTAAACTCTTGAGTTTATCTTAAACGTTGAACAGAAATCCTCCTGTGACACTTTCTCATGTTTTAAATCTAATAAAGTTTATTTTGTGTTGTTCAGGCTCAGCTCAGGCCGGAACCTGGAGGAAAACCTACTCTCTCAAGAACAACGCTTCACAGAGTCACACGACAGGAGCGACAGGTGGAAGAGCTGCTCCTGCTGCACCTGTCGCCTCTAAACCTGCACCTGCTGCCTCCAGACTGACTCCTGCCTCACCTGTCAAAAACAACACTTCACAGAGTCACACGACAGGAGCGACAGGTGGAAGAGAGGCTCCTGCTGCACTGTCACCTCCGGAGCTGCACCTGCCAACTCCAGACCTGCACCTGTCACCTCTAAACCTGCACCTGTCGCCTCCAGACCTGCACCAATCAAAAACAACGCTTCACAGACTCACACGACAGGAGCGACAGGTGGAGGAACTGCTCCTGCTGCACCTGTCGCCTCTAAACCTGCACCTGCTGCCTCCAGACTGGCTCCTGCAGCTCCTCTCAAAAACAACACTTCACAGACTCACACGACAGGAGCGACAGGTGGAAGAGAGGCTCCTGCTGCACCTGTCGCCTCCAGACTGACTCCTGCCTCTCCTGTCAAAAACAGCGCTTCTCAAACACAACGCTCTGGTGCAACAGGTGGAAGACCTGCTCCTGCCGCTTCTAGATCTGCTGCTGTTAAAACCTCTCCTTCACAAACTGCTGCACCTGTCGCTCCTCGACAGGTGCAGTGGCTCAGTGAGTCCAAAGCAGAGTCTCTAAACCTCAAACCTGTGAGTTTCTGTTTAAATCCAGCGTCTGCAGCTGCACAGATCCAGACGCTTCACAAACTCAAACCGACCTCTGTCACCCAGACTTCTGCTGCTTCTGTCACTTCTGGAGCTGCACCTGCTGTCTCCAGACCTGCTCCTGTCGCCTCCAGACTCACTTCAACCGCTCCTGTAAATCCACCGTCTGCAGCCACACAGATCCAGAGTTTCACCGATCAGACACTTCACAAACTCAAACCAACCTCTGTCACTCAAACTTCTGTCGCTCCTGTCACCTCCAGACCTGCTCCTGTCACCTCCAGACCTGCTCCTGTCACCTCCAGACCTGCTCCTGCCACCTCCAGACCTGCTCCTGCCACCTCCAGACCTGCACCTGTCTCCTCTGGACCTGCTACCGTCGCTCTTACGAGAGAATCCTGTGTTCAAGAATCTTCGGCTTCGAGTCCTTCACACGTCCAAACTCTGAAACTGAATCCAGGTTTATCTACGAAATCCTCCACTTCTGCTCCACAAAACCTCCCCTAGACCCGACTGAGACCAGACCAGACCTGACTGAAACCAGAGCCAGGACCAGACCAGACCCGACTGAGACCAGAGCCGGGACCAGACTTCAGACGCTGGAGCAGAAGAGTGAAAGTGAGACTCAGAGCAGGTCTTCAGCTGTTCCACTCGGTCCCGGTCCAGTCCTCGGTCCTGGTCCTGGTCCAGTCCAGTCTAAGTTCTCGTGGGTGAGAGTGGGGTCTAAAGGTCCCAAAGCTGCAGAAGTGAAGACGACGAACTCTGGTGAGACTCAGATTAAATGTTGTGTTTGTTCTAAACTCTTTTCCTTCTCCAGAGTGTCTGCTCTTTAACAAACACATCTGAATACTTCTGTTTTCTTTAGGGTTAAACTCAAAATAGTTTGTGTGGTTTGTGTTTCAGGCTCTGGGCCAATCAGACGCAGCCGTGTGAGCGCGCTCAGTAAAGCCAGCTCCAGGTTCCAGTGGGTCTCCAGAGTCAGACCTGGTCCTGGTCCTGGACTGAAGTCTCCTAAAGCCTCCTGCAGCAGGTTCACGTGGAGCGCCCCCAGAGGTCAGGGGTCAGAGCAGCAGTCTCGGTTGCCATGGAAACAGCCAGCGTGTTCAAGCTGCACAGCCGCGCCAACGTCGTCCGCAGAAACAGGTCAGAAACACCTCTAAACCTGGTCTGAACCTGGTCTAAACTCACACTAAACCTGGACTAAACCTGGTCTAAACCTGGTCTGAACCTGGTCTGAACCTGGTCTAAACTCACACTAAACCTGGACTAAACCTGGTCGAAATCTAAGTCTTAGTTTGTTCAGTAGAATATTTGTTTTAACGATGTTTGAGACAATTGAGGCGTCTGCAAACAGAATCTTCTCCCAGGAAAACGATTGTTTCAGGTGTAGATGAAGGCCGAAACACAATTATTTTATTATTTTTTGCCATGTCAAAAATTCTACAGATTGTTCCAGGTGTTTGTGTTTTACTGTAGACCTTCCAGCTGGTCCTGAACGGTAGACCTTCCAGCTGGTCTTGACTCCAAACCTCAGGACAGAGAACGAGTTTCTTCGTCTGTGTCAGTTTGAGTTTGTAACGTGTTTGTGTGTTTGTTCAGCTCCGGTCCGTCTGAAGTCCGGACTCCTGTCGGACCCAAACCCGGACTTAGGCCCAGGTCCGGATCAGGCCGGACTGTGGTCTCCAGACACAAACTCAGACGATTGAGTCCAGCCCCGAGCAGAACCAAGACCACCAGTCCAGACCCCAGGACCAGGAGCAAAGACCTGGTCTCAGTCTCACGGCACAAACTGAGACGAGTCAGTCTGAACAGCTGTAAGGTCCAGTCCAAACCCAGTCCTGATCCGAGTCCAGCCAAGTCCAGAACCAAAGATCTGGTGTCAGTGTCACGGCACAAACTGAGACGAGTGAGTCCAGGGACCAAGACCAGCATCAGGACCATGAGGAGTCCAGACCCCAGAACCAGGAGCAAAGACCTGGTCTCTGTTTCCCGACACAAACTCAGACGAGTGAGTCCAGGGACCATCAGGACCAGGACCGTCAGCAGGACCAGCATCAGGACCATGAGGAGTCCCGAGTCCCAGACCAGGACCATGAGGAGCGGCTCAGGTAAGGTTCACACTGGGCTCACGCTGCTTCTGGATCCAGATCTATGTGGGTCTGGTGTCACGTATACATACATATACATACATGTATTTGTTCAGACTCTCCTGGCCTCGTGAGTCACGAGTTCTCTGAGGTTCACGTTCAGTTTGAGAGTTTACACGACACTGACACGTGTGTAAACTAAGAACACTTGCACCCAGTTTTGAGCTTATTTCACATCACTTCATTTTCTGTCGTGTCTTGTTTTCTCCAGAAGTCTGGAAAATGCACCGATACCGATACCAGTATCTGGTCGATACCAGGGCCTAATACTCGTACTCGTTAATTTGGCCTCGATGATACCTTTAGCTGCCTGCGGAGTCTTACTTGACCCACAGCCTCTCGGCTGCAGCAGTGACTCTGCAATGAGCTGTTCATATTACTTCACTTTGGCCTAAAGTCACATTTCAAACAGACTAAATCACCTAAATGTGACACATGAAGAATAGAAACATTTATAACTTGTAAATGTTGTCAGTTGTTGTCATCGGCGCAGTGTGCCGTAGGCTAACTGTTTATGATATGTAGCGGCTAAAGTAGCTAAGTGCAGCTGGCGCTTCACTGCTTGTGGACGCTTTGTAACTTGTTGCAACTGAGAAACAACTTTAGCGACTGAATAGAGCAGAGTGTAAGCTTTCAAAAGAGGTATAGCATGTCCATATTGTCCAAAGTGTGGCCGTGGAAACAGAAGGAAAGCTCACTGTTGTGCTAAAGCGGCTAATGCTACTAATGCTATGTGAGGAGACGCAGCAGTCACAAGGTAGGCTGCTTATAAATAAATACAACTATTTTATCCTAATTTTTCTGATACTTTCTACTGTCTAACAAATAATTATTTTAGTGTGAAACTAGTAAACTAAGACATGCTTTATAAAAGTCTTACACAGGGTTTTGAGGCTTTCTGCTTAAAGGACCTATTTCATTCAACATTATGGTAACAGTAACAGTTGTAATTATGTTTCATTTTGAAGGTCATGGCTGTGTTACTGTTGTAGAGTGGGATGTCATAATGCTAGATTTTAATATTATTATTATTATTTTGCCAAAGTAGTTTTTTGGGGTTGATTTACAACAGTTTGGACTGAAAAAAAATACGCCTGGTATCGGTATCGGTACTCGGTATTGACGAGTACTGAAAAATAAAGTATCGGTATCGACTGGGTTTTGAAAAAGTGGTATCGGTGCATCCCTAGTTCCAACGATAAAGATCCAGACGACCGGAGCAGAGCCGGAGCAGACGGATCGCTGTGTGAGAAACAGAAAGCCTCAGTTCGCCGGAGTGTGAGCCCTGATTCTAATAAGCTCTGTGCAGTTGGCTTGTTTTCGTTTCGTTCAAAATACTACATCCTGTACATACGAGCACTTCCTGTTTAATTCATTTCTATGAGGTTTTCACTCCATCAGTTTAAAACAAATAAATCCTCTTTAAATCATAAAACATGTTAAACACTTTACATATCAGAGGAATATTTCACCAGAGACACTTGTGAGTTTAAAAAGAGACGTGATTGTGTCTAAATGCTAACGCTAACAGGAAGTGCTCGTATGTACAGACATAGACATATAATCAGTGACGTGCAGTCTGACTCTGATGCTATCGAACACTTAGCATCTGAGCTAGTCCTGTTTGTTTCCCTATAGAGGGATTTTGGGTGGACGTCACTCTCCGCTAGGGCTGTGCCATTAATCGAAAAATCAAGAGATCGAATCGAAACGAATCGTCAATTATTTGGTGGGTTTTGAATCGAAAGATCGAAAACTGAACTTTTGTCAATAAAAATGTGTAGTTTGGAGCAAAAGTCAATCTTAGAGACAGAATAATGATTTAAAAAAATATCATAAATGGGACATAATAAAAGTTTTAGTTTCGTTTATCTTCCTGAATGGCATTTTTCATTTGTTTTTGAAAAGGTTAAGCTAAATCGAATCGAAAATCGAGATCGAGCGATATGAGAAAAAAAATCGTGATTATATTTTTTCCCAGATCGCCCAGCCCTACTCTCCGCTCCAGTGCGCGTGCGTCCTGCAGAAAGAGCTCATCTCCATCTGTTTACATTGGGAAACTTGTTCCAATTAAACAACGAAACAGGACGACAGCAGCTGCTTTCATCAGGTCTGAACCGGTCTGACAGACGTCTGTCCTGAAGCTTAGACAGCGTTTTTCTCACCGTTTTTCTCACTCACCTGAATGTAACTTCTAAGGGTCATAGGATCGAATTTCATCCATAAATGTAACTTAGCAGCAGAACTTTTGTTTTCACAAAGTGATAAACTCTTGACGTTACTGACAACGGAGCTTTTTTGACTTGTTTCCACTGTTTGTGTCGATGTGCGGAGGCTCTTTCTACAGGCGTGGCCCGTGTTGATAAACAAAAAATTCCTCTATAGCCGTTAGCATTAGCCGTTAGCATTAATACATTTAGCAGAGGTTAAAGGTCAGAGCCTTGAGTTTACAAACCTTTAGTATTTTATTGTAGATAAAGAGATTTGTGATCTGGTGCTAACGACACAAACGTCTCTTTCACCTGTGACTGAGAACAACAGAAACATCACATAAATAACTCCAGATATCTGTGGAGGAGTCTGAATGAATATAATAGTTTGACAAATATAATCTCACATCTCTATTGTTGTTTCAAAAGCTTCATGAGACACAGATCAGTCCGTTTTATCCATAAAAGTGACACTTCTGTCATTAGGTTCAGTTGATTTGAGTCGTCACCTCTACCGGAGGAATGTGGCGTCGAACTGTTGGAGTCGTAACAACTGTGAGTCTACTGTTATATGTACAGAAGTGAACTGTTTAGAACTGTTGGAGTCGTAACAACTGTGAGTCTACTGTTGTATGTCTATGTTCATATGTACAGAAGTGAACTGTTTAGAACTGTTGGAGTCGTAACAACTGTGAGTCTACTGTTGTATGTACAGAAGTGAACTATTACAAATATACTATATACAAACACAAGCCAGCTGAAGTTCTGTGGTTAGAGTTTGAATCACAGAAGAGGTTTTAGGTTTGAACAAACAGAAGCTTCAAACACAGAAACAGATCCTCAGACCAGTTTTATCTCCACATCCAGAGTTTAGATTTGAA
The DNA here is from genome assembly GCA_038363315.1 of Mugilogobius chulae. NCBI lineage: Eukaryota > Metazoa > Chordata > Actinopteri > Gobiiformes > Gobiidae > Mugilogobius > Mugilogobius chulae. The sequence continues at coordinate 1,425,707 of CM076412.1, forward strand.
CTGTCTTTTGGAGAAAAACTAATGAAACATGAGTTTGTTCAGATTGAATCTAAAGGAACTGTTGTTCTTCTGATAATCTCAGGTTTGGTTGTAAATGATAAAAGTCTTTGATCCTGAAGCATAAATCAGCAGTGAGAGTGTGTAATGTGAGTGTGGAGCAGCAGAGGGCGCTGTCTCTCCACCTTACACTCAGATCAAACTGTTTTTATTCTTCAGATTCATTCAGACTGATCAGAGTTAAAGCTGCAGCTGCTGAAGGTTTAAAACTCTGAACTGCACAAGTGAATATTGTGTTAAAGTCGTTTGTTTGAACTGCTTCGTCTGCTTCAGGTGAAAAGACTTTAGATCTGCTCAGGACAGAACTGTGACGGAAATAAAGACACAAACAAGCCAGCCGACGTCCTGTGCACAAACAGAAGATTGTGTGTGTGTTTAGTGAGGAAACGGACTCTTTCTGTGTCACTAATGTTCTGTTTGTGTCGACTCAGTCTTGTTTGATTCAGGATTTTTAGAGCTGATTTCCACTCTGCAAACATATCCACATCCACAGGTTTTACTTTTAGTTTCATTTTAGTTTACAAACCACAAAGTGAAACTGCTCAGCCAATCAGAGCGCAGCGTTCTGCTCCTGATCAGAACTCAAACTCTTTATTCTTCAGTTCACAAAGAGCTGCATTTATCACAGAAAACACAAAGTTTACTCAGTTACGACTAAAACAGCGAGTTACCACGACTTTAACCGACTAAAAGAAGCTCTGAAGCTTGTGATGGGACTTTTGTCTCTTTGAAAGTATTCAAATCATCACAAATCTGACTCTTTTGTTTTGAATCTTTTTTAACCCTCCTCAGTCCAGCCTGGATTTATTAAAAGTGTCCATCGATACACCAAAGAACAAACTCATTTTAACAAATAATTTAAACTTCAAATGTTTTAAATGAAGTTTTTGTTCCTTGATTTTTAAGGTTTAAAATGATGTGTGTACGACTCATATTCATGGAGAAATGAACCGCAGGCACACTGTCGGACTTTTATCATCATCACAACAACTTGCCCTTATGAAATAAAATGTGCTCTCCCGACCTGAAAGTCCAAGACGACAGTATGTAACGTGTTCATGCTTGTTTATGTGTCTGAGGTGACACCAGGAGAGACCGATGCTCTTTGTAGCAACGGAATCTGTACCCGGAAACGGGATCCGGGCTGCGCATGCGCCAACCGGCGGCAACCGGAAGTCCAGCTAAAAGTCTTTTTAAAATACAGGAAAACCATTATTTCGTAATTTAGTTTTGGATTTTATCTTCTTTATTGAAGTTTATGATTCTAACACAACAATTTAAGAAACTATAGGCTATATATTAGACTAAAAAATTGTAAATAAAAACAATATGATTTTATTATGAATTATTGATTATCCGTTATAGTTACTTTCCCACTTGTACATTTTAAGAGCAGTTCTGGCACAGACGAATTTTCAGTATAAATCTAGAATATGGCACGTTTTGTCCACAGACTGACGATTGGCTCTGATAACACTTTGCAGAATCAGACGTGTGTAATACTCGCGCACGGTTGCTGCTTGGGTCACAGTTGGAGACAGATCCAGAGATCTGGGGCTATGTTTTTTCGTGAATCCTCGAATGCTCCCGTTTGCGATGCAGAGTGACATATTGTTTGCTGTCCTGTCAGACTGACATCGATCTACACTGGCTCCAGATTCTAGGCCTACGCTGCCCTCGTGTGGCTCAGTCTGGTCTGGCACTGGGACTTGGCTCACACGGACTGATCCGGAGGCTCGGATATGTGTACGCCTCACATTTGGGGAAAAGCCCATTCTTCCAGCGGTGAAAGTGAGCTCTCCAGGGCGCAGCTGTGCGTCTCTTCTTTGCCTGATACCAACTCATTAGCAGACAGATCTTCTGCTGGACATCACCAGTCCAGTCCAGTCCCAGCTCCGCAAATGTTCTGAACTGCTGCGTGGTCTGGGTCTGGGTCAGCCGGACTTTGTTGTCATGCAGAGGTCACTCACCCCGGTTGGGGAATGCCAACTTAACCGGGTCCACAACCAAATGGAAGTGTCAGGCAGCATCAGAAACACGTACGGGAGTGGAGGAAATGTGAAGCGTACACTAACCGGCCAAACCTCCGGGTCAGTCTATGATGGTGAGATAGTTCCAGTCCCAGTGCCAAACTGAGCCGCGGTGATGTGAGCAGCGTATGATCTAGAGCTAGTGTCCTGTCTGACAGGACAGCAAATGATGATGTGTATCTGCAGCACAAACACGGGAGCATGCGAGGATTTGAGGATTCACGAAAAAACATAGCCAACCAGATCTCTGGATCTGTCTCCAACTGGCAACTCTGTGACCCAAGCAGCAACCGTGCGCGAGCATTACGCACGTTCTGCAAGTGCTATCTGAGCCAGTCAGTCTGTGGACAAAACGTGCCATATTCTAGATTTATACTGAAAATTTGTGGGAAAAGCACGCCAGATACCGGATAATCAATAATTCATAATAAAATCATATTGTTTTTATTTACATTTTTTTAGTCTTGAATATAACCTATAGTTTCTTAAATTGTTGTGTTAGAATCAAAAACTTCAATAAAGAAGATAAAATCAAAAACTAAATTACGAAATAATGGTTTTCCTGTATTTAAAAAGACTTGTAGCTGGACTTCCGGTTGCCGCTGGTTGGCGCATGCGCAGCCCGGATCTCGTTTCCGGGTACGGATTCCGTTGCTACACTCTTACTTTGTACTCACACATTTGAGTGAGAAGAGCTCCATTTTGTCCCTGTTTGTTGTTGTTTCCTCCACATTTAGGAAACGAATCGTTCACAGTGAGGAGTCGTTCAAAAGAATCAGATCATTCACAAACGTCACGTCACTGTCTGAAGCTCAAAAGTAGAATGTGTTTTTGCCCAATTCTCCAAGTCTAAGCATGAAAAAAACGACTTTTATACAGAAAAAAGATTTTCAACTGTAAATATGTAAAGAGTTAGAATATTCTAATCATCTGGTCCTTTTGGTTCAATATATTTTACCTTTGAATGAAACAACTTTCTTACATTTTCAATTGAACTATGAGCTGCTTTTGTTGGATTATTACATCTTTATTCTTCTTGCAGAGGAATTTAAACCGTTTTGAAAGCTTTATGTTCAGACCAAGTGAAAGTGTGAAAATACAAAAATATCAGAATTTCTCTAAATGAGTCGACAAAATATCTCCATAAACTCCATTTGACCACAGGAAGTGTCAAAGTCTGAAGGAAACGGACTGAAGCTGATTCTGTTTCAGCTCAGACTCTTCAGACGCAGCAGCAGAAGAACCTTTACTGTTTGTTTACTGTTTGTTTACTGTTTGTTTAGTGTTTGTTTAGTCATTCTTGAGTGTTTGTTTGGCTCAGACGCAGGCTGCGTCTGATTTGGCTAATCGGGAGAGTCGGGAGACTTCCCGAAGGGCCGGGGGCTTTGAGGGCCGGTGTGGGCCACGTACATGTCAATACAGATGTGACTGGAGCGGCCCGAGCCCCGTCCCAAGTCAGCCCACATTTCCCACTCTGTTGCCGGATTGGACCGAGACACAGAGACGGGCTGAAAGCACGAGGGCAGTCGCTCTAGAGCAGAGGTAAACCCGAGGCTTTCGAGCCGCATGCGGCTATTGACCAATCAGAGTGCGGCTCTTTGGCTCATTCAGAAACATTTGCGCCTCCACACGCTCTCTCTCTTTCCCTCTCGCCGACATGAGGGAGAGAGAGAGCCACATGTGCGTAAAGCTGCTGCTGTAACCTGGCTGATCCGCCTAATTAAGCTAAAACAAAGAAATCCTGAGCCCTGTGAGTGTTTTGAAGTCCACAGCGACACTCTACTACTCACAACCTTTCAGCCACTTTTTATTTCACGAAGATAGACCTCAGATTCACAGAGTTATGATTGTTTTTGCCTTTAGTGAAAATTGCCATTCATTTCAATGGGGGGCGCTGTTCATTCACTGTCCCAAGACACAGGAGATGTAAAAGTGAAACTAAACATGAGTTCAGGCGTCCTGATCCAAGTTAGTGAAGTCTGTGGTGTTTTTAGAGCTTTTACAGCTCCTGCTCCACTGTCACTGCTGCGTCTGTGCCTCCAGGTCTGTGCCTCCAGGTCTGTACCTCCAGGTCTGTGCCTCCAGGTCTGTGCCTCCAGGTCTGTGCCTCCAGTCTGAGCCTCCAGGTCTGAGCCTCCAGGTCTGAGCCTCCAGGTCTGAGCTCCAGGTTGAGCCTCCAGGTCTGTGCCTCCAGGTCTGTGTCTCCAGGTCTGTGCCTCCAGGTCTGTGCCTCCAGGTCTGAGCCTCCAGGTCTGAGCCTCCAGGTCTGAGCCTCCAGGTCTGTGCCTCCAGTCTGAGCCTCCAGGTCTGCGCTGGGAAGAGCAGGGCCGGTTTAAAGGAATATAAGGACCTTTACACGGGGGGCTCATCTGACATGAAAAATGTTAAATTGACATTAGGATTTGATAATAATTATATTGTTAATTATAGTAAAATTACATCACATATCAATAAGAATATCACATCTAAAAGTCACCAAAATGCAGGAAATTGCACGGAATTTTAAAAATTCTCCTGGGGAGAATTCCCCCAGACCCCCTGAATTACATCAAAACCATGTTATATAATAAATAAAGATTCAGTTGACTTCTTGACTTTGCTGGGGCGCTAAATAACCCATTCATTTTGAGCACCTATAATAAAAGGTAAAAATAATATGAATAATCGCATACATATTTACATTTTATTTGTCAGAGGGCTGGTCCATTAAAAATTTTCCCGGCTGAAAATGAGTCACACTCCGGCCCTGGACGCAGCTCTGATCAATAACTCCAGCGTGGTTGATAAAAGTGATCAGTTTGAACTGTGTTTAACGACAGAGAGCAGCTGCGTCTGGAGATAAGAGTCGTTAGGACTAATGAAAGACCACAGCCGACGTTACACACACATTATATACACACACACACTTTACACACACACATTATATACACACACACTTTACACACACAAAACAAAACACACAACACACACTTTACACACACAAACATAACACACAACACACAACACACAACGCCTCTATCACTGATGAACACACACACAATAAAGTAAATGTGTTTTACATCCTCAACACTTCCATTCACACAAACAGGACTAACCTCACAAGGAACCAGCTCTTTTTCACTAAAACTAGATTTCTTTGTTAAATGTAAACAAGAGTAAAGCCGGTGCACTAGCTGTGGCCAGGGTTGCCAGATTTTCAGAGAGCAACAAGCGCCCTAGCCTTTGAAAAAACAGCCCAAAACAAGCGACTTCAGATTCTCAATAAAAAAGTATAAAAAATATTCAAATAGTTCAACATTATGTGTCACAGCAGAACAAAGTTCAATGTTTTGACGTATTTTAAATAGTATTTGATCATTAATAAAGCATTTAAAGCGTGAAACATGCTAAAAGTCTATATTCGGTCATAACTGCTAAAAATCCCTCTTGTTTCCACTTTGAGATTTCCCTGAAATGGAAAGTGCATTATAAATAAAATGTATATTATATTATTATTATTATTATTATTATTTCTGATTTCAAAGTGCCTCTTAAGCCCAAGAAAGAAGCTCATAGTCAGTATAAAGAAGCAGACAGAATAACCCAAACCCAAAATCTTCTTTAGAAGCTAAAGGTAATTTAACAAAACATGAGTTTCAGGGACTGAAAATAGGTTTAAAAAGATTAGACAGAGCCCATTGAAAAGTCCTATTAATGTTTTACAAAATGCAGAGGTATTTTGTTCATCAGAAGAGTTTTTAAACAGACTAATTTGACTGAAACTAAAAGAGTTACATCAACTAACTCACCTGTTTGTCTAAATATACAGAAGATAGTTTTCTCATAAACATAAACTAACACAATTGAAATATAGGAAAAGGTGGAGGTACCACACATGTCCCTGTGGTACCCCCTTGGTGCCTTAAGGGGTACCTTTCACAAAGTATCTTCATTCCACAGTGGACTTTTGGACTCCGCAGGATCAAACCTGGCTCTCCGTTGCTTAGGGGGCGGGGCTTAGCGTGCGAGAGGGGGAAGGGGCGGGCTTAGCGTGCGAATCATCAGGAAAAGTTTATGCACGGGGAGAAGTTCTTTTTCTGCTCCAAACAGAGATTTGGTCAGTTAAAACACAGACACAGAGTGAGTGAGTTGTTCTCAGAGAGAGAGAGGTTTGTGTTGTGTAACTGAAGCTCTGATGTGAGGTTTTGTTCTTTTCCAGCTCTAAAACAGCGACCTCTCCTCAGTTAAGACTCAGACTCCGACCAGACTCAGAGTCAGAGTTAGAGTCAGAGTCAGAGTTAGAGTGTTCTTGTGGAGAGTGAGGTTTGTGTTGTGTAACTGAAGCTCTGATGTGAAGTCTGTGACGAGTGAAAGTGAAACTGATCCTGCAGCTGTTTCCCTCTGAGCATGTGTGTGTAACTCATACACACACACACACACGGCTCGTACGTGTCGCCGTGACAGCAGGATTCTCCTCTGAACAGCTGAAAGGTCCGTGACACGGGAGATTCTGAAGAGAGAAACTGTCACTGATCCTGCAGCTGCTCGTGCTCGGCATTCTGGGGATGTTTGTGAAGGGGAGGGGCTTGTGTGTGAGGGGAGGGGCTGAGTGTGAGGGGAGGGCTTGGTGTGAGGGGAGGGCTTGTGTGTGAGTGGGAGGGCTTGTGCATGAGTGGGCGGGGCTTGTATGTGAGTGGGAGGAGCCTGGTTCTGAGTCTCATGTTCCAGACTTCAGTGACGTCAGGAGGACATTTGTAAAACTCAGATGTAACTGTTGGACTCTTTGACCACAGTCAAACAGGTCTGTGGGCCATATTCACATAAATAATGATCTGGATCATGTTTATGGCTCATCCTGAGTCAGTCGAACGTAAACATGTTAGTTTCAGTGTGAAAACAACAAACTAAAGTGTCTTTAGTTTAAAGTGATCAGCTTTATAAAGAGATTTACCAGAGAACAAGTCACTTTAGTTTTTATTTCACGAACAGAAGCGTTTATAGAATTTCAGTTAATGTGTCATTTTCTTATTTGATTTAAAACTGGGGGAAAGTCGGGTGATTTGTGTCAGTTTCCCAAAAAACAGAAGAAACTGGTCATGTGACCACAGTCGTTTGATTCGTCCTGTGAAGAAGGAATCCTTATTCAATGAATAAATGAAAATATATGATCTTATGGTAAATGGTCTCTTTATCACTAAAACTATCTAAATCTTATTTATTATTTTATTTAATGGACCTTTATTTAACCAGGGAAGTCCCACTGAGATTCAGAATCTCTTTTGCCCTGGGGGAAGGGTCAGGGGAGGCTTTAATAGACATGTTTTTAGTTGTAGGAGGAAACCTACGCAGACACGGGGAGAACATGCACATAGAAAGGCCCCGGGTCGACTGTGTTTTACACCAAACACAGAAGGAAAGATCAGGAAAACTGGAACGTTTAACTCTGATCAGATCTCGGCCTCTTTAACGTCTAAACTCTTTATAAAATAACTTTAGGTTTTACTTAAAATACGTGGAAAATGCAAAATGAGATTTAAAAATACCATTGTACTTGAATAATAACGACACAGTCTCTCCAAAGGCAGGAATGATTCCTGAAGAATGTGTTCATGTTGTGTTTTGAAGAATGAAGCTTGGTTTATGGTTCCCGCACGTGAAGTCTGCGCGGAAATTAGACGCCTGGACTAGAGCGGACCAGACGCTGACAGTGTTTATAGTTTCTGTGCCTTTCAAGCGGCTGCTTGTAGAGGGCAGTAGAGAGCTGCCATTGAAAGCCTGTTGATTGCTGCGCGGACCGTCCGCATAGTCACAGATTTTTCCCTGACGCCGACGCGGAAACCTGGTCCAAGCGGGACGGCGCTTGAGGGGGCGTGTCTCCAAAAATAGTATTCCGCCGCGCGGACCCTCGCGGTCCTCGCGGATGCTTCAAGTATGAAACAAGCTTTACTCTCATGTCTCGTTTTAAAGTCGTGTGAAGTAAAACTGACACAACTCACCCACTTTCCCTTAAATGTTTAGTGTTTGTTCCATTTGTAATCTTAGTTCATCCAAACAGAGAAATGCTCAGTATTCCAGGCACATCGTCTGTGTTTTTAATGTTTAATTATCAGATACATATAATAATCACAGAAGTGCAGGAATCTCCTATAAAACCTGCTTATTTCATTTTTTAATGTAAACTAGTTTATACTTGATATTGAAGCAACATTCGCAATATTCCTCTCTAACTCTACCGCCTAAAGCCAAAGTCACAGAGGTGTTTCTTCTTGTCGAGTGTTTGATCAGTTTGAGTTTAAAGATCTGCAGAAGTTAAATGAAGAGTGTTAAATGAAGAGTGTTAAATGAAGAGTGTTAAAGTCTGTTTCTGTCTCACTCTGAAGCTGTGACGTTTCTCTTGTGTCCGTCACTTTTAAAGCTTCTCTGTGGGTTATTTTAACATGAGCTGGTCTTTACTCTGTGACTGAGGCTCCTGCAGGCGTTCAGCTTCAGGTTACACTCTGGCTCCTGCAGGCGTTCAGACCTCGCAGCTGTTTACAGTCACAGTTAAGTCTCATTTACACTGAAACAGATCTGAACCGCAACAGGCTCCTGCAGTGTTCAGCTCCTGCAGGTGTTCGGCTCCTGCAGGTGTTCGGCCTCCTGCAGTGTTCAGCTCCTGCAGGTGTTCAGCTCCTACAAGAGTCTGTAGTGCACTTGTTTTAGTAGGAGGGAAACCAGGCACGTGGAGGAAACCTACACAGACACAAGGAGAACATGCAAACACATTTAAAGTGTTTTGTGTCAGACCAAAGCAGAGCTTGATTGGCTGAGCTTCACTTTCACTTCTGTAAAAAGACATATTTATACAGAATCTAAAGGACCTGGACAGACTCAGGACTTTCACTTACAACCAGCCCCCCCCCCCCGCTCGCCCTCGGTTACCCAGGTTACCCCCCCCACATAAACACAAACACAGATGGATTAAACTGTCGACACTTCTGAGTTTAAAAACCACAGGCTCAAGTTTCAAACATACATCATCACTCTCCAGCCAATCACAGAGCAGCTCTAGCTCAGGATAAAAAGACTTAAATCTGGTGTTTGGAGCTAAAAGAAAAAACAAGAAAAAAGAAATGTTGTTAAAGTTATTTTTAACATCACAACAGATTTTAAACGAGTGAAACGTATTTATTATTTATGGTTCTCAGACTCAATGGTTCTGGATGTTTTCTTATTCTAATTCTATTCATTATAAAAGGACGACACATAATAATGAACATGTTGAATGTAAATGTAAAATTATAGACTTGTGGC